>NIVC01000938.1:72500-137277 GCA_002269645.1 Macrostomum lignano | reverse complement strand
CATCTTCCGTTTGTTTCAGACGGTGCTCGAGACCATTTTGCTTCAACAACGGCTTAAGTTACTGCATGACATTTTCTAGTGTCCTGCGCGTGATTTAGCGTCGTACACTGTGTCTGTCGCCTCCTTTCCTGTCGACTGCTTTTCCTGTTGGTTAGCTGAGGCAGGGGCTGTACACTTTAAGCGACATTGTCACACAACCGGCGAGAGGCATTGCTGCCCATTCCGCGACTCCCCTGAGCAGGCACACAAGCGCGCGGATATGTACGCAGTCAAACGCACAGGCACACACTCACACAGGAGTGCACAGCGCCCTAATTTTATTTATCGTTAGGCATGTACACTTCACTGCGCCTTGGGGTTTGCCCTCAAGGACGTTAATTGCACAAGCAGAGCCAAACCGCGATTCCAATTTAGCCCCAAATTAATGTGACTGCATTTGGAATCGAACCTGGGCCGCTGGCACATAAAAGCGCCGCGCGCGCTGGACCCCTAGACGACGGCCCCCAATTATTGCTTTTCCTGACCAAGCGGGTGGTAATTTTTTTTCAGGTAATTCTCACAGCGCTTATGTGAACGTAGCATATGCATTAGCTGATTCATCAACATTAGCAAAATTTGTGTTTCACTAATTGCAGTGGTAATAATACTGTATTGCATCATGCATCTACATGAATAAAAAGTATAAAGTCATCCCTTGACGGAGAGCAAAGTGACGGAGACAAATTTTGTTATTTTTAGTTCTAACCACTGGTGCATACAGTGAAGACTAGTGCAAACAGACTTTCATGGAAAGTAAATCAAGCAAAGCCAAAGTCAATGGCTATTATATTGTCCCAGTTTTGCATAATTGAGTTTACAGAAGCTCACTGAGGAAGGGATTGCTAATAAAGAGGGATTTTTGCATAAATCAGATTTTTATCGATTGCTAAAGCTACGAAAAAAGTTTGCTTAATACCATTGACTTTATATGCATGCAGCAACGATCTGATTAGTGGGTGACAGAGACACA
Organism: Macrostomum lignano; assembly: GCA_002269645.1. NCBI lineage: Eukaryota > Metazoa > Platyhelminthes > Macrostomidae > Macrostomum > Macrostomum lignano. Next base: position 136,268 of record NIVC01000938.1, on the reverse strand, counting down.
TTGTAAATAGTCAAGCGGATTAGTGGAAAAGTCAAACATTAACATTTTAAAGTAGAAAAATTATTCAGACAAATCAATAGTATATAAACTGACCTTTCGAGTTAGGACTGTGCTAATTGTTTTTTATAATCAGTGTTTTAAGGAAATAATTCAGAATAGCAGTATATTTATGTCATTTTATATCGTCGGGATTAATAGTTAAACAAACATTTTCAAGAAATTTTCAAAAAATCTGCATGGACTATGTATTACCTATGGTGTAATTTAGCCGGCTTAGATTGCATGCAGGTTGCATGCACATGGCATGTCTATTATCAATTTCAATGCGGACAAACTATCGGAGGAGATCTCGGCTCTTCGACGCCATGATATTGTTAAAACAGACTGCTTCGACTCTCGCTGTCTCTGTGTCCTGTCGCGCACGTGTCCGATGGCGCATCGATTGCTGATTCGAATGAGCAATAGCAGTTCACTATAAGCCTGCTCTGCTTTCGAATAGGACCGCAGAGTTTTATACGAACCTCTCGCCGACGAAAGCACTTACTTAATAGCTTGTGGATTAGGAAGAAAGTGGTCTCAGCGAACTCTGCCACGGATAGCATCAGCATGTACCTGTTCTCAACGCTATGTTCCTGCACGTGAGCGGCAATCGATGACAAAATGCCGATTACAAAGTTGATGAAGAGCACAGGAACAAACAAGACGTAGAATACGTGCGTCACGTTTAGGTCAATACGATCGCTAGCCGGATAAAACTTTTCTGCATCGACGATGTTAAGCGAAACCAGAAAGGTTTGATAGAAGGACTTGAGAAACTCGGCCAGATTATCCGGTCGGGTTGTGGTCGAATTTTCTGCTCTAGAGAAGGCAAAGCTAGACTGAAAAATTCTAGCGAAAACTCCAGTGAGCAGTACGTAGAGAAGGAAGAACCACGAGAACGTCACCATGCTTCGATAGAGGCTACTCATCATTGCTGTTAGGCAGTGCAAATGCCGCAAGAAGCTGATCATCTGAGAGAAACCCGCTATTAGAAGCAGCATGATGCCGCAGCCGCTAACTGGATAAATTTGCTGACCTAGCAAGGCGCAGCTGTGCTCAGTGTCAAGGTAGATCCAGAGTAGAAAAATTGATGTCGGGAAGGCCAAGATGTACGGCAGGTACCAGCCAAGAATGTCGCCGACATTTTTTCGCGGCGAGCAGGGATATCCTACAGAGCGCCTAAAAGGAGATAAAATTTACTTTTATTTTCAGTTTTAACTTTGTGAATAATGATTTGATGAAACTGTGTGATAATTAATAATTCGCTTACCGATAGCGTTCCTTGCGCATATAACCGTAAACAACTGCTACGGTGCCAAAGAAACCAAGCGTAATCCAGCCAATTAGTATTGTAAGTAGACCGTATGGAAACGTAAATGGCTTGTCAGAACACCGATCATTTAAATATTCGTACACGTTCGATCCGGCGAAAAATGCACTTGCGAATGTAAATATCAGTGCAACAAACAAGAATTGAACAAAGAACACTCGATTGCGCAAGTACAATGCCTCGGTCCACTGCTTCCAGAGAAAGCCGGTACGAAAGATTCCTAACGCTTTGATCTCAGCCAAGGTGCTCTGGCTGTAGATATCTACAAGAACGCTGATAGGACTGGTGAAAAAGCAGAAATTCTCGGCAGTAAAATCTGACACATCAAACGAGATTCGTTCATTAAGACCTTCAGTGTCTGAGTGAGCCAGAGTAGTTGGAGAGCAGTAGATTAGGACGTACTCAACGTAATTCGCCAGGCCTAGGAACACGCCCCAGCTCATCGGATCCATTCCGAACCTACACAAGGTCTGAATCATTCGCTGTTGCTGTTCCGTCGTGAACAGGGTCCTGTGAAACAGATCTAACAGACTCTTGCACTCTTCAGTCATACCCGAGCCTGAGGCGGAACCGGCGTTCTCGTCAGTCATGAAGCGAATCGCGCTCATCAGCACGTGATACGCAGTGAAGCCGTTGTCTTTAATCTCAGCAAAGTCGACGCCAGATTCGTTCATAAACCGGAGACAGCGCTGAGCGTTGTAGAAGATGGCAATAAAAAACGGATTTGTCGGAAACGGGTGCTTTGAGTTACCGATCGATGACGTGTGCAAAAAGTTTGGATCGCAATTCGACCAGGTACCAGAAGTGTCGAAGCTCTGTAAGAACTTCTTCCAATTGAGTCGCCGAGAGGCCGCTTTTAAGTCGTCAACATTGTCGGTCGCGATGCACTTTACAAATGCCAGCCATTCCGAACGGCTATTGACAATTCTTTTAATATCCATTAGCAATTTGGCTGTCTCTTTACCATCCATAGATTTTGGTGCTACTTTTGCCGTCATTTATAAGCTAATTCTAATAGCTGGGAGAACTCGTTCACTTTGCTCTGCTGCACTCCAGCAATCAGAGAGGGACAATAAAATTGGAGCAGGCATTAGATTTATTGCGTTTCTGTCTCATTGGTTCAAAGCTCCCTCCGTTCAATATTGATACTCTGACAGAATTTGATTTGCTGCTGACCAGTTATGTCTGATTTTTATGCCAGAATTTCATGTTGGGGCATAAAACAGCAGGTTATTTTTCGAGTGTAGCTTTACATTTTCTCTTGCAGTCATGAAAACTATCTAATAGGTTATAGCTCTTTAAATGTTTTTAATAAGGGCATACGCTTAAAATGTTTCAGAACTTTGTCTTTATACGAGCGTAAATACACTTTTGAAAGTCGTGGGGCATTTCAAAAACTCATCGTTTTGCATCGTTGAAGTGTTTGATTTTCTAGGTTAGGAAAGTAAAAAAAAACTGGCTTATCGACAAAATAATTTTCCGTCTGTACCGACTTCGACGATGTAAAATTTTGAGCCTATGAAAGCGACCCATTTTTTCATTCAAGCAAGTATTGTCGCCTGTATTAGTTAGTAACAGTGAAATCAGTTCTGCTGACAATTCTTGGCCTCAAGCACAGCCGAGAGCCGTTCATTGTTGGCTGCCAGAAGTCGGCTGTGCCTACTCACTGGACGGCAGCAACGAAGCACCAACTGTTCACCGCTGCTTCCCACTAGTTTCCTTATCGCCGACCGAGTTGGCGACAAAATCATCTCGGAGAACTCCGCCACCGACAATATGAGAAGGTAGCGATTCTCTGGACTGTGCTCGTGAACGTGCGTTACAACCGATGTCAGAATGCCGATCGCAAAGTTTAGAAACAGAACAGGTACAAACAGGATGTAGATCATATGCGTGATGCTCATGTCGATTCGATCATCCGTTGGTGAAAGCATGCTCGAATCGATAATGTTTAGCGACACTAGAAACGTTCGATAAAAGGCGGTGAAGAAGTTGACAGATTTTGGGCCACTATTCTCCTCCGATATTGAGGTGCTGTTTCTAACTACATAATCGCTGCTAGCAGAGAACAGGCGCACTTGAAATACGCGTGTGAAGACGCCAGTTAGTACCAAGTAGAGCATGATGAACACGGTGAATGTACCAATGCTCTTGTACATACTGGTCATCAGGGTTGTAAGCGATGGGACCAGTCGGAGATAGGCAACGATTAGCGATACACTAGTAAGCAGCAACAGTAGAATGCAGCAGCCGCTCACAGAGCAGATGTGATCGCCCAGCAGTCTGCAACTGTTGCCAGTGTCCGAGTAAAGCCATAAGAGAAATGTTGAGATGGGAATAGACAGCATCCACGGCAGGAACCAAAACAGCATGTCAACGTGCGCATGCCTAGGCGCAATCGGATAGCCAACTTTTCTTCTGGAAGAAACATTGGTTAAATACCGTTATAATTAAGTATCCCTTCAGGACCACGAGCGTATTTAAAGTTTCTATACTTACCTGTACTGCTCTTTGCGCCAGAGACTGTAGCCGCTGGCGGCAGTTCCAAATGTAGCATAAAAGAACCAGTAAACCAAGATGAGGAACACTCCTATTGGAAATGGAAAATCTCGACCTGAACACCTGGCCTTAAGAAAATCGTTGACACCGCCGCCAACAACTGACACCGTTGCCGCGGTGAGGAAAATTACGTTGGACAGAAGCAGCGCGGTGAAGAAGCGATTGCGCATGTACAACACTTCGGCCCACTGCTTCCAAATAAAGCCAGTCCGGAAAATTCCAAGAGCCTTGATCTCCGCTAAAGTGCTCTGTCCGTACATGTCGACCAGGACACAAATTGGGCTTGTGAAAAAGCTGGAATAATCGCCGGTCATTTCGGACACGTCAATGCTGACGCGTTCATTTAGTCCAGTAGCGTCGGAATTCACGACGGGGGCTGGAACGCAGAATGTCATGATGTACTCGACGTAGTTTGCCAGGCCGAGAAACACTCCCCAACTGAGTGGGGCCATGCCGAGCTTGCAGGTTACATTTAGCATGCGGCGTTGCTGCTCTGCCGTGAAAAGAGTCTTGTGAAACAGAGCTAACAGACTTTTGCACTCTTCGGTTATGCCCGAGCCTGATGCGGAATCGGCGCTCTCGTCAGTCATGAAGCGAATCGCGCTCATCAGCACGTGATACGCCGTAAAGCCGTTATCGCTGATCCTAGAGAAGTCGACGTCGGATTCGTTCATAAACCGGAGACAGCGCTGGGCATTGTAGAAGATGGCAATAAAAAACGGATTAGTAGGAAACGGATGCTTTGAGTTACCAATCGCTGATGGATGCGCAAAGTTCGATTCGCAATCAGACCAGATGGCATTAATGTCGGAGCTCTTCAGAAACTCTTTCCAATTAAAACTCTTTGAAGCTACTCGCAAGTCCTCGACATCATCGTTGGCTATACAATTGACGAATGTAAGCCACTCTTTGGGGCCCTGCAGGAAGCTTGTGATGTCGTTTTGAGTGTGCAGATCTGCCTTCGACAGTTGCCCGTTGTTAAGAATTAGCTCAAACATTTTAAAGAATATCTGAGTGCTGCAAAACTAGTTATGAGCTACTCCTGGCTCTGTGCAGCTCAGTTTGTCGACGAGCTCCGTTATATCCACACAGCAGGCACTGGCTGCTGCTCAGATGAGATTACGTCGGATTAGCCTACATTCACTGACTCGGTACTCTCAACGCTTTTAAATTAACTCGTATTGATTCGCTGTCGTTGTGACAAATGTTATCAGAAGCGCTGGTTCGTTTAATTAAGCGAGATTAAGTAAATGAACAAGCCTATTCTCTTCATTTACAGTGCCTATCTGCAGTTTGCTAGACTAGCAATCATATTAGGGAACTGGCGGCCACTGTGTCACGTCCGATTACGCCGATAATTTACATGAATTTCAGCCAACCTTGATGAGAAATGATTATTTGTCCCAGCTTGTAGAACTCCATTTCCATTAAATAGATTGGAAGGCATTTTTTGTTGTGCAGGTAATCAGACTTTGCAATTATTCTCAAGAGAAAGAGTTCAATAATTAGATTATGGTTGCATTGTTAGCGAAGCTGCACTTTTCATTTGGACGACGGTCTAGGTGTGCGATCAGTTGGAGCCATTGCGACGCTCATAACAACGCAAGCAAACCCTATAATTGAATATCGCATTCTGATTTGCTATCTTGATTCTTGAGCACTCGGCTAGCACTGATTTATTCTCAGGTTTAATTCTAGATTATTCTTAATTAAACTTGATGCCAGAACAAGCCTTCGCAAAAAACTAAAATCTTATTAAGAGTCGAAAGTGAAAAGCTAGTAGTGCTGTGTGATAAAAGTCTAGTGCTAAGAACCTCGCGGATGTAAGTAAGAAGAGTATTGTAATCGAATTCTTGTGTTTACTGTGTTTGTAACGCTACTTTCCTTTATTTTTCACATTCAATAAATGATTGTGCATCTACAGTTAACATTATTCATTGGAATAATTGTTTCTTGCACTCTGTTCCAGAATGGTCCCAGAAAACGTGCTCGCATTCTGAGTTGGTCAATTAAATGTACAAATTAAAACAAATTTGCAAATAAACCAGTATTCTGCTGTAAGTAGAATGCTTGGAGGATTTCAATAGAATTGAATAATATATGTATGTGCATTAATGCATAACAATTTATACTTAGGATGTCTACGTTCGGATCATGTCTTGAAGTATACGTTGAGAGCAAATTAAAAAACAAAAGTACATGTATATGCTACCAAATATAAGTTAGAGTCGGATCTGTTGAATTTTAAGTCTGCATTTACAATGCAGTCAAAAGCTTTTTGTTATATTTATTTATTAAACTTATAATTGAGTCTTAAAGTCCTGATTAGTTTTTGGTTACCATCACCAAATTTCACTTAGGTTTTTACTCGTATTTTTCATCAGCAGCTCGAGCAGAATCTTTAGTTTTAGTTTTCTGAAACAATTGACTGTTGGAATTCATGTTGAGCTTTACGATTTTATGGAAATATTTACGAAGATTATTTAGATTATTATTACGAAATTATTATTTATTATTATTTATTAATTATTATTTATTATTATTTATTATTATTTATTAATTATTATTAATTATTATTTATTATTATTTATTAATTATTATTATTATTATTATTATTATTATTATTATTATTATTATTTATTAATTATTAAAGATTATTTTTACGAAAAATAATGGACGCTGACAAAAGAATGTGCTACTATGGTAGACGCATCTTACCGTTCAGGTAATTAATTTAGGCATCGACAATCTAAACGACATGCTGTAGCCCGGAGCCGCGTCACTGACAATACGATGCTTAGTTGCCGACTTGTAGGAATCGCCAGGAACTGAACTCGAAGGAACTTGCTCTGGCCAAGCCTCAGCAAGCCAATTTGGACTGCAGCTTTGCCCATACGCGACGTGGCTCTGTAGACTCCAAATCCATAGAGTTTGCCTCGGCGTTCCTCTCAAGCGGATGGTGCAGCATTTGCCAATCAGATTTTGATAGCGGCTTACGTCGTTCCCCTTTAACTCTTTGCCGCGTGGGCAAACTGGAATATGCGACATGTAGTGCTGTTAGTAGTAGTAGTCAAAGACCAGGGTATGACAAGGACGAAAAACTCGAAGCTCGTTTAATATCTTTGAAGGCCAATTTTCTAAGAAATACACTGCGGATATCGACACTAGCAAGTGGGCAGAGTTACAGAGTCAATGAGCGTGACTGTAGCGTTCATTTTTTTAAATGCCCCTGAGCTGCCTGCAAATTGTGATCAAGGATTCTGTACCAAAGCGCTGCAGAAGATTCGTACGCATGCGAGTACATGATATGCAAACTGTATAATGTACACGTATACTTACAAAGGCCGAATGTTTCACTGATGACGAACGCAGCAAGGACAAACGCAACCAGTAGAATTCTCATTTTGACGTGTTGGGTAATCGGATATGAAAAGACCAGACCGTGTGGGAACACTATATTGCTCTAGTATAGATCTCTGACTTCATAGTATAGATAAAATGGTTGCTAAGCTTTTATAGACAATCATTTTGGTATGGGGTTGGTGGGTTTTTGAAAAATGATCTTGTCAAATGGAGTGCCGCCATGTCTGTCGATATAGTCTAGGTGGAATCCAGTAGTACTACTTCAATGAATCTTGAATACTCCTGACAACAACCCCCCTGACTTCTAATGCAAAACTATAATAAAATGCGAAAGCAGTAGACAGCGATATTGCAGAGCAAAACAACAACCTACTGTCCTATATGCGAAGAGTACAAAAATACGAGTATATTTTGCTAATATAAACAATTCTAATGAAGCGAAAAAACTAGCAATTGCATTGTGATGCGATGAGTAAGCAAGTGGATAATCGCGCGAGCTAAAAAACTAGAGATTAAAAAATAAAACGCACATAAGCGAGACAAGGCGAGGCTGGCACAATACACGGCCCCACTAACACCCATCCCCGACAGGCCGCGACGCACCCCTCCAACCCCAGACCGAAAAACACGACGAGGACCCCCAACGGTCCCGCCCCCTCAAACACGTATCGCGGCCAGCAGCGATTGGCCAGCCAATCTACACTAGCTTGGTACTAACTACTAAGTAGTAATAGTACAGTTGTAATAGTACATGTGCATGATGTTAATCCCGAAGGTCGGCGGCAAGCGATAAAGTCACTCTCGATCTGTCGACAAATTGGAAACCCTCTGCTAAAATCAATAGGCGGTAAGGAAAAGCCTCCTGGTTATGTATTTTTCTTTATACATTCTTGATTCCGATATCTTGAAGTCTCAAAGTAGGCTCCAAGTAAGTATCTAACTCAATATTTACATATGCAAATTAAATTATTGTATGGTCGCGAGTCATATCCGAGTTTAACATTTTAAATATTTCGTAATTTCTATTTTCGTATATTAAGTGAAGCTTTTTGTTTGCGCACAAATATGCTTTTAGACAGTGTTTGAATTAACTTCAAAACTAAAAAATGTAACTGTATAAAAGCTTCTTAATTTTTGGTTTAATTGGTACATCTAAGAAACAAACCAAAGTTCAAACGTGATGAGAATTTTTTGGTAAAAAATTATAAAAAAAAACTACGAGCCTGCGAGAGTTTCCGACACGAATCTGTTTTTGACATTAACTTACGACTGGTTTGACTGCGTACTAACTTGACTGATTTGTTTCAATTTTTTAATTGAACTTATGAATAGTAGGCTTTTGATTTTAGTTTTGTTTATAAATATGTATAAACGAAGCGTACAGTTGGGTAATCTTTCCTTACCCGACCGTAAATTATTTTCTAAGTTTTTTTCGAATTTTTTATTATACAGTTGTACTTAGCGCAAAGAATTTTCAGTTTTAACATTATTTTGCATAGTTAGCGTACAAAATAGCCTAAGTTTAGGCCTAGTGTAAATTGTATAGTTTAGGCCTAATATCGATTAAAAAGAGCTCTTTTTAAATAAATGGAAACAAGAGTGAAAAAAGCTATTTCTGATTCTGCTATATTGCATATTTTGCCCACAGGCCACAGGCCACATTACAATACAAAGAAAGATACATATGTTTGGTTTACACAATTGCGATCATTGCTCTTCAGTGATATATGTGTATTATTATACATCTGCTGCCCTTAGCCCCTTTGATATGCTGCCCCTTGGGCCTTCTAGCACACCATGCTATAGAGAAGAAGCAAGAAACAAGAAAATTAACAAGCAAGAAAATTCTAATTTTTCAAACAATTATATTCTAGAATTTTTAAAAACAGAGAAACAGTTGGCTTTGTTAAAAGTGTATTCTTTCTTTGAATCAAAATGACTTTAGAAAAAGTCACAAGTATATAAACCTTTGAGATTTAGTTTATAGGGATTTTTGGTGGCAGGATACTTTCATTGACATTTGTATGGATTACAAAATACAATACAAATACAATGGCTTCTATTTTTATTGTAGCATGGTTTTATTTCGGAGGAAAAATAGATAAGACAGCACTACTGCCTTAGTCTAGATTGTGTAGGCCTAATAATGCACATTTTATGGCAATTTTTCTAATATATTTTAGTGATGCAATAAAACAATTATAATAAAGTTAGGAACTCTACTAGGGCCTATGCTATAAGTTACTGCAATGTTTGTTGCCTAGGCCTATATGACTTGTTGCTGAAATATCTATCAATGAAACTTCTTGTCACCAATCCAGGGTCAGGATCGTGTACCGCTGTACGCCGGAACGAAAATTGCTTCCGTAGCTCATGCACGCCAATGTACGCCAACGAACTTTTTATCTCATACAAAAATACGCCAAAATAGAAATTACAAACTACAACTAATATTAAAAGCTTGCAAAATTTTAATATTTGATCAACCTATGTGTTAAAACTAAAAATTTTTTACTAAACTATAGAGAACTAGTTCATTTTAACTAATTTTGTTTTACTTTTACTTTCTTGAAAAGGTTAAGCCCGGTTTTTTAAATTTAGTTTTCCGTTTTTTTCGTAAAGGGCCAGCCATTCTTTCTGATCAAAATTTAGCTACTGTAACTATGTACATGGAAACTATGCCAAATGCAAACTTTATCATTTTTGTATGCTAATTATGTAGATTGATTGTTGGGACTCGGAACTTTTGGTCCCACCTGCTGGTCTCGGCAATCTCTATACGCCAAGCTGTACGCCAAGAGGGCACGCCAGGCGCCTTTGTACGCCAAGTTGTACGCCAATGTGTAATCTAGGTCCCTCTGTACGCCGGAATTTTCCGGCGTACATATATACCATCCGGAGTCTGGTCACCAATGACTAGAAACCTATGACAGTTACCATATCTACTATTTAGCACAGGCAGACAAATAGTCCACTGGCCATTTGCCTAGGGCAGACAAATAGTCTGGTAAGGCCTAGACAAATAGTCCTAGATTCATGGGAGAAATGCTATTTTTTTGAAAACCCACATAGGCCTAAGCCCATAACAGTCTTAATTATGACAACTTTGGCTATAGTGATAGATCGAAATTCGATTTCGATTTCGATATTCCAAATTTTAAAACTAATTTTACATTGAAATAATTTTGATTTTGATTTTGAATTTCAACACTATTCATCAAAAATCATTTCAAAATTTTGGTTATATTTTAACAATTTAGACATTGATGATCATGCTACACAAGTAAGAAAATCTATAGGAAGTGAAAGGAAGTGCGGTTCAAAGACTCAGTGGGAAGGTGAGAATCACCTTTTCTACAAGAAAAGATTGTGCGGGGCACACACTGTTCCAGGCCTTGTGCTGCACCCACCTCAATTTCTACATGCCCACTGGCTGAACTCATCGGCGTGGATTTTAATTGGCTAAAGACTTAAAACCTTAATGAAATGGATATAGGCTACTTGTATCTAGATCTTCAGCTTAAACAGCGGTGAAGTATAATACAACTTCTACTACATTTCTATGTACGAGTGTATAATACATAATACATCAGCATTTTCTATTTTGTATTTTTAAAGTAAGTTAAATCTTAAGTATTCTAGTTTAAACATATCAAGGATACTTTTTATAAAACATGTAAGCTCATACATGCAGAGGCAAGGTGTTAACCTTTTTGCATGATTAGCAAAAAAGTAAAAATTTGTTAAGCTCAAAAATTTTGATTTTGATTTCAATTTCAATTTCAATTTTGATTCTAAGGAACCAAAAATTCGATTTAAATTTAAAAAATAATTTCGATCCATCACTATTTGGCTGGAACATAGCATTGCCAACTATGTAGTACTATATTGGTTTTTTTGGGAGAGCATTTTTTGTGACTTTTTGTTTTGGCTGCAGTGTTTTGCCAAATAACCAAATTGGCCAGCTTGGCTAGGCCTAGATGTTATACATAGCTATATATACATGTAACAATTTTTTCACTTTGCTTATATAAGGGTCAGATCAAATCTATAATGTCAAAGTTGATAGACCAAAGACCAAGACCAAGACCAATATTAAAAAAAATTATGTGCGCTATTATACAGAGTATACAAAAAACTTATTGATTTTTTGATATACATTGTGTACATGTCACATGACCAAGATGTCTATAGGACCATACACTAAGATGGCCATAGTTCTAAATGTCTAAATAGATAATAATAAGTCTAGGTCTACATATTTCACTTATTTTCTATTTGTAGTAATTTTTATTAGGTGTAGATCTTTAAGTCTTAAGAAGATAGATAGAAATAGAATTATATTGTATTATAATCATTTCTTTTTGGCTTTAGCTTTTATTATAGCCTGGCCTATAGATATTTATCTACTACATAAATCAAGTAGCCTAGCACAAAATAAATACCTTGTTGCATATTGATCCCATTTTGCTCTATAGCATTACCAGTACCACTAGCACTAGCAATGGTTTCTTGATAAACTGATAGTAATAGATTTGATATTGATAGATATATGATAGAGAATAAATTGGCACAAGCACTGAAAAATATCAATTGGTTTTATATTATTGGTCATTAGTTTCAAATCTATTATTATATTAGTATTGATAAATATGATTGATTAACATAATAATAAATACAACAATAGCTATGAAATTGCTAATTAATATAATAGGCCTCCAGTTTTTATAACAATTTCTTAGAAAAAGTTGCATTTCAAAAATGTACTACTGTTGTTATACTATGCGAATATAAAAATATTTATTATATGCAAAATATTCTAAATATTCTATGTATTAATACTTTGTTTTATATACTAGGAAAATTTTACTATAAATAGGAGTCAGCTGGGAGCCAAAATAAATAACCTTGTGAACCTTTTCTTGTTTGTTGGTCTTGTACCATTGTTTCGAACATTGATCAAGCTTCAAATCAGCCTTGGGCTTGTGATCACTTGTGTTACTTATTTCAAGTAGTAGATAGTGACATAGGAGTTGCCCCAAGATTGGGAGTTCAGTCCGTTCTCAGAGAATGAGAAATCTTAGACTTAGGAGTCTAGTAACCCGCCTTTAGAAGGCAGAATTCCTACCACAGTGTAGAGAAATCTAGGCTTAGAGTCTGAAAAACCCACCTCAGGGCAGAATACCCAGCGAAGTGCGCTGTGACCCTCTGATCCCAGGAATGCCCAGGACTGAGAATAATATCTTTAGAGGAATATAAGGATAGGATAGACAGTGCCTAAAAGACCGCTCAGGCCAGAAAGTACAATAAAAGTATATATGCTACCAATAAAAGTACATATGCTACCAATAGAAGTAGTAGACATGCAGTACTAGTAGAAGGCAAGTAGTAACCAGTAAGGTCGTGAGGAAGAAATAACCCCTGTAACAACTTTGGTGTCTCAACGGTGGGATTTCTAGAGAGAGCCAAAAGCCTTGTTATAACTTTGGTGGCATTGTGGAATTATTTATAAGGACAGAAGCAAGCCCTACGTCATTAATAATAGAAAAAGAGTAGATACAATAGCAATTGAATATTGTGGCCATCTTGGTATATGGCTATCTTGGTCTTACACCATGTACATAATAGTAAACTGTTGAAAACCTAGTTGCATATAAGAATTTTTCCAAAAAACAGTATCTTTGAGAATATGTATGCCATGTCTTTATAGTTAATTTTATTCTAGTTTGTAGTTGATCTATTCTTCCTAAATATCTTGACAGATTATAATAAAAATATTGCTAGAATTGTCTAATAGATTAGAATGCAGTTAGGCCTAAATTGCTTTTGTCTTATAGGTGAGAGTAGTTTTATTAAAACATTTTTTTCCATGAGCCATTTTGTGTATCTAGGGTTTGACTAGGTATTATAGTCTATAAGAAATTGATATATTTGGTAGGATTAAGTCTAATGCATTTAAGAAAAGTGCAAAGCCATGATCTATTACTTACTATTTAGTGCATCAGAAAGTTCTTGTGGTTTTACTAACATATCTCACAAAGCAGCTCACAATAGCACCAACAAGCTTAAGCATCTAAATAGTGTCTGACTAGTGCTTTTGCATTTTTATTTAAATAGAAAAGTCTGCTTTTTCATTGAAGGCAATATAGCCCTTGGCAAGTTTCTAAACCATGGTCTAGGAAAAGTTGAACCTTGCTATAAAGAAAGTCATAGTGAACATTTTATGTCTGTTTGTTGTCTGTGGGCCAGAGTTTGCTAATCCCTGCAATAGAGCAATAATTTTTAGTATATTTGATTGAAGATTTCCTTCTGTTTTTTTTTTACATAGAAATCCTCTTTTACTATGGTATAAAATTGTACACTAGAGTCTATTTTACCACTAAAATAACCTCAAAGTTATTTTCACTCGCTTCAGGGCGTCTCAGACTACTTCAACGACCTATTTAAGGACAATCCGTACTTTGGCGCCGGTTTCGGCCTAGCCGGAGTAGGAGTTGGCCTCACCGCGCTGCGTCGTGGCGCACAATTGGGCGCTATTTTTTTGCGGCGTCGCTACACGGCCACGCTTGAAGTGCCCAGCCACGATCCCAGCTATGCTTGGCTGCTGCAGTGGATCACTAAGCGGGTTGGCAATTGTCAGCATGTTAGCGTGCAGACTGCGCTGGAACAGAGCGACAGTGGCCGGATAATTACTAAGTGAGGAGAGAGTAGATAAGGAGAGTAGTGACTAGATAAGGATAAGAGATGGTAGATATGAAGGGAGAGAGTAGATAAGGAGAGTAGAGACTAGATAAGGATAAGAGATGGTAGATATGAAGGGAGAGAGTAGATAAGGAGAGTAGAGACTAGATAAGGATAAGAGATGGTAGATATGAAGGGAGAGAGTAGATAAGGAGAGTAGAGACTAGATAAGGATAAGAGATGGTAGATATGAAGGGAGAGAGTAGATAAGGAGAGCTCACTAGATAAGGATAAGAGATGGTAGATATGAAGGGAGAGAGTAGATAAGGAGAGCTCACTAGATAAGGATAAGAGATGGTAGATAAGAAAGGAGAGTTGAGAGTAGATAAGGAGGATGGAGAGTAGATAAGAATAGGAGATGGTAGATATGAAGGGAAATAGTAGATAAGGAGGTTAGAGAGTAGATAAGGATAGGAGAGAGTAGATAAGGATAGGAGAGAGTAGATAAGGATAGGAGAGAGTAGATAAGGATAGGAGAGAGTAGATAAGGATAGGAGAGAGTGGATAAGGATAGGAGAGAGTAGATAAGGATAGGAGAGAGTAGATAAGGATAGGAGAGAGTAGATAAGGATAGGAGAGAGTGGATAAGGATAGGAGAGAGTGGATAAGGATAGGAGAGAGTGGATAAGGATAGGAGAGAGTGGATAAGGATAGGAGAGAGTAGATAATATGTGAGAGAGTAGATAAGAAAATGAAAGAGTAGGTAAAGAAGGGACAGTATATGATAGGGAGGGATAAGTTAGAGTGGAGAGATAACAGTAGAAAGAGAAACGCATATTAAAGACTGTCCTTTCACCAACAACAGGAGCTCCTACCTGCCGAGCGTTGGCAATCATTTCTTTCGCTACGGCGGCACCTGGATTAGAGTTGAGCGCAATCGCGAAGCCCAGATGCGTCGAGAGCGAACGGGCGAAACGTCGCCATTCGAATCGGTTCGACTGACGGCCATCGGGCGCGGTCGGGGCGTCTTCGATCGGGTGCTGGACGAGGCCAGGGAGATGGCTTTCCAGGCTAGGGAGGGCTGGACTGTGGTGTACAAGGCCAGGGGCGCCGAGTGGGAGCCGTTCGGCTATCCCAGGCGGAGGCGGCCGGTTGAATCCGTGAGTCTGTGTTTGTCTGTCTGTCTGCCTGTCTGTCTGTCTGTCTGCCTGTCTGTCTGTCTGCCTGTCTGTCTGCCTGTCTGTCTGCCTGTCTGTCTGCCTGTCTGTCTGCCTGTCTGCCTGTCTGTCTGCCTGTCTGTCTGTCTGTCTGTCTGTCTGCCGGTCTGTCTGTCTGCCTGTCTGTCTGCCTGTCTGTCTGTCTGCCTGTCTGTCTGCCTGTCTGTCTGCCTGTCTGTCTGCCGGTCTGTCTGTCTGTCTGTCTGTCTGTCTGTCTGTCTGCCGGTCTGTCTGTCTGCCGGTCTGTCTGTCTGCCTGTCTGTCTGTCTGTCTGCCTGCCTGTCTGCCGGTCTGTCTGTCTGTCTGTCTGTCTGTCTGTCTGTCTGTCTGTCTGTCTGTCTGCCGGTCTGTCTGTATTTCTGTCTGTCTGCCTGCCTGTCTGTCTGTCTGTCTGTCTGTCTGTCTGCCTGTCTGTTTGTCTGTCTGTCTGCCTGTCTGTCTGCCTGTCTGTCTGCCGGTCTGTCTGTCTTTCTGTCTGTCTGCCTGTCTGCCTGTCTGTCTGCCGGTCTGTCTGTCTTTCTGTCTGTCTGCCTGTCTGCCGTCTTTCTGTCTGTCTGCCTGCCTGTCTGCCTGTCTGTCTGTCTGTCTGTCTGTCTGTCTGTCTGTCTGTCTGTCTGTCTGTCCAGACATTCAGGTATTGCTTTTGAACCAGCTTTTACCTGCAGATCGATGCTAAAAGTTATAATATTATGATAGCGTTTAGATTAACGCATTTAGTTGGATAATTGAATAGACGCGGGTTGGAGTCCCGGTTTCTAATGCCTGATTATTTGTAATTCAGTATCCGGAAAGGAACTGGGAAAAATTAGTCACTCACTATAAGCTACATTACTCTCTCCCATTTTCCTTTATCCCCTCTCCTCACGCTAAAGTCCACCTGATAATCCATTGCTCAACAAATGCATAACCGCAGGTGATTCTTGCAGCTGGCCAAGCCGAATCGCTCCTGGCTGACATCAGGGAGTTCCAATCCAGCCAGCGCTGGTACACGGACCGCGGAGTCCCCTACCGACGCGGATACCTGCTGCACGGGCCGCCCGGCTGCGGCAAGACCAGCTTCATCACAGCTTTGGCCGGCTCTCTCCAGTGCTCAATCTGCATGCTGAACCTGGGCGAATACGGCTTAGACGATGCCCGCCTGGACCACCTGTTGAATCACGCGCCGCCTCAGTCTGTTCTGCTACTGGAAGATGTCGATGCCGCTCTGGCTGCTCAAGCTAGATTAGCCGAGTCGCCTAGCCGGTACTCCGGCATGCCCGGGATCAGCCTGACCGGCCTGTTGAACACCTTAGACGGGGTGACGTCATCTGAGGGCCGGCTGCTGTTTATGACTACTAATTACCCCGAGCGGCTGGACCCAGCTCTGACCCGGCCAGGTCGAGTTGACCTCTACGTCCGAATTGGCTACTGCACCCGAGATCAGCTGGTCCGAATGTTTGCCAGGTTTTATCCCGAGGCCGGTATGGAAGCGGCTAAAGAATTTGCTAATAAATTATTAATTAGCGATTCAATTGATTGCGTTGAAAGCGCCAGAATTAGTCCGGCTAAAGTGCAAGGACATTTTCTAATGCACAAATCAGATTGGAAAGCGGCTTTGGATTCGGCTACTGACTGCCTGACTGTTGCTGAGGCTGCTTGAAGGCTTGGAGTTGTAAATTTGGCATTTAATATTCTGGCCGCTTAAGTGCTGAATTAGTTCAATTGTAGCATAATTAATTAGCTAAATATAATATAAGAACATATTTAAAGTTGAGTGATTTACAAAATAGTAACATTTTCTTTGTCTTAAGTCCCCTTTGCTTTCATTGTTTACTAAGAATTTCAAGTTTTAAAGCGTATGAAACTCAAACCTGATTGAGAGGCTCACAATCCTGATCTAGAGGCTCACAATAATGATCTAACGACTTACAATCCTGATCTAGAGACTTGCAATCCTGATCTAGAGACTTACAATACTGATCTAGAGACTTACAATCCTGATCTAGAGACTTACAATACTGATCAAGAGCCTCACAATACTGATCTCAGAGACTCACAATCCTGATCTAGAGACTTACAATCCTGATCTAGAGACTTACAATCCTGATCTAGAGACTTACAATCCTGATCTAGAGACTTACAATCCTGATCTAGAGACTTACAATCCTGATCTAGAGACTTACAATACTGATCTAGAGACTCACAATCCTGATCTAGAGACTTACAATCCTGATCTAGAGACTTACAATCCTGATCTAGAGACTTACAATCCTGATCTAGAGACTTACAATCCTGATCTAAAGACTTACAATACTGATCTAGAGACTTACAATACTGATCTAGAGACTTACAATCCTGATCTAGAGACTTACAATCCTGATCTAGAGACTTACAATCCTGATCTAGAGACTTACAATACTGATCAAGAACCTCACAATACTGATCTCAGCGACTCACAATCCTGATCTAGAGACTCAATCCTGATCTAGAGACTTACAATCCTGATTTAGAGACTTACAATACTGATCTAGAGACTGACAATCCTGATCTAGAGACTTACAATCCTGATCTAGAGACTTGCAATCCTGATCTAGAGACTCAATCCTGATCTAGAGACTTACAATCCTGATCTAGAGACTGACAATCCTGATCTAGAGACTCAATCCTGATCTAGAGACTTACAATCCTGATCTAGAGACTTACAATCCTGATCTAGAGACTTACAATTCTGATCTAGAGACTTACAATCCTGATCTAGAGACTTACAATCCTGATCTAGAGACTGACAATCCTGATCTAGAGACTTACAATCCTGATCTAGAGACTTACAATCCTGATCTAGAGACTTACAATACTGATCAAGAACCTCACAATACTGATCTCAGCGACTCACAATCCTGATCTAGAGACTCACAATACTGATCTCAGCGACTCACAATCCTGATCTAGAGACTCACAATACTGATCTCAGAGACTCACAATCCTGATCTAGAGACTGACAATCCTGATCTAGAGACTTACAATACTGATCAAGAGCCTCACAATACTGATCTAGAGACTTACAATCCTGATCTAGAGACTCAGTAACAATAACACTCATAATATTTTTCTGAAAACTTAATTCTGACCTAATCTAGAAACAATCCTATGATTCACAATAACCTATTTTAATTAGATTACTGTTTTCCAGCTGAATGATGAGTAACCCTTTGGATTCCGAAGACGAAGATTCAATGGACAGTTGGTCGCCTTTAAAAAAAGAATTTCAAGGCGCTTCGCTGTTCGTTCGAAGCGCAACTGGCAACTTGAAGCCTGACGAACTGCTGTATCTTTACGCCAGATATAAGCAGGTAATATTCTTCAGCTATAAAATGCGTTTTCTTCTACTTATGTTAGTAGGAAAAATGCATTTTTCAGTTTTAAACAGTTCAAAACTTTGAATTTTTAGGCTCTGGACGGACCTTGCAATATTCCGAGACCTGGATTTTTCGATTTTCAAGGCAAACAGAAATGGTAAGATTTTTTAAGGAGACTTTAGATAATAGATATCCAGTGATGCTTTTATACAAGTTTAATAAGTACTTTTAAATGGGTTTTTAGTCCCCGGAACAGTCTGAATGATTTTTTAAATTTTTAGTAGTTTTTAAAAAACACGAGTTACCCGATGGAATCTAGTCTGAGTTTAGAGGTGTCCAATATCATAGATATTGACTGAGATTAGAGATATTGACTGAGATTATAGATACCCAATATAGATATTGACTGAGATTAGAGATACCCAATGTAGATATTAACTGAGATTAGAGATACCAAATATAGATATCCACTGAGATTAGAGATACCCAATGTAGATATTAACTGAGATTAGAGATACCCAATGTAGATATTAACTGAGATTAGAGATACCCAATGTAGATATTAACTGAGATTAGAGATACCCAATGTAGATATTGACTGAGATTAGAGATATTGACTGAGATTATAGATACCCAGTATAGATATTGACTGAGATTAGAGATACCCAATGTAGATATTAACTGAGATTAGAGATACCCAATGTAGATATTAACTGAGATTAGAGATACCAAATATAGATATCCACTGAGATTAGAGATACTCAATAAAGATATCAACTGAGATTAGAGATACCCAATGTAGATATCAACTGAGATTAGAGATACCCAATGAAGATATCAACTGAGATTAGAGATACCCAATGTAGATATCAACTGAGATTAGAGATACCCAATGTAGATATCAACTGAGATTAGAGATACCCAATGAAGATATCAACTGAGATTAGAGATACCCAATGAAGATATCAACTGAGATTAGAGATACTCAATAAAGATATCCACTGAGATTAGAGATACCCAATGTAGATATCAACTGAGATTAGAGATACCCAATGAAGATATTAACTGAGATTAGAGATACCCAATGTAGATATCAACTGAGATTAGAGATACCCAATGAAGATATCAACTGAGATTAGAGATACTCAATAAAGATATCCACTGAGATTAGAGATACTCAATAAAGATATTAACTGAGATTAGAGATACCCAATGTAGATATCAACTGAGATTAGAGATACCCAATGTAGATATCAACTGAGATTAGAGATACCCAATGAAGATATCAACTGAGATTAGAGATACTCAATAAAGATATCCACTGAGATTAGAGATACCCAATGAAGATATCAACTGAGATTAGAGATACCCAATGTAGATATCAACTGAGATTAGAGATACCCAATGAAGATATCAACTGAGATTAGAGATACCAAATATAGATATCAACTGAGATTAGAGATACCCAATGAAGATATCAACTGAGATTAGAGATACTCAATAAAGATATCCACTGAGATTAGATATACCCAATGAAGACATCAACTGAGATTAGAGATACCCAATGAAGATATCAACTGAGATTAGAGATACCCAATGAAGATATCAACTGAGATTAGAGATACCCAATGAAGATATCAACTGAGATTAGAGATACTCAATAAAGATATCCACTGAGATTAGAGATACCCAATGAAGATATCAACTGAGATTAGAGATACCCAATGAAGATATCAACTGAGATTAGAGATACCCAATGAAGATATCAACTGAGATTAGAGATACCCAATGAAGATATCAACTGAGATTAGAGATACCCAATGTAGATATCAACTGAGATTAGAGATACCCAATGAAGATATCAACTGAGATTAGAGATACGGATAAAATAGTACTGAGACTTGATAAATCCAATAGAAATCAGTTATTAATTATCAAGTGACGTAGCAACTAAAATGTATAAATATCACAACAGGGACGCTTGGCACTCGTTGGGCCAAATGCCGACAGAAACGGCCATGTCAGAGTACGTAGCCTTTGTCAGCGATCGTTTTCCTGATTGGTCTTCTTCTGATAAAAAATTTGGCAAAGACAGCGGCGCTGGCGGTGCAGCATTTGGCGCCAGAGTCAGCACAATGACGGCGCTAGGCAGTGTTGAAGGCGACAACGATGTTGAACATGACGATAAAATTGATAAAGAAATCTTGCAAGCTTTCACTTTGTTTAAATCAGACGGTTTAACCGAACGAGTTCGGGCACTGTTAAAAAGCAAGCCGGAATTGGCAAAATCTAGCGCAGACTCTGCTGGTCAGACTCTGTTGCATTGGGCAGCTGATCGAGCTGATGAAGCAGCCTGTAGGGAATTGCTGAAGCTGGGATCTGATCCTAATAGACCGGACTGTGACGGTATGACTCCGTTGCACACAGCCGTAGCCTCTACACAATCAATCGAATCCGTTAAGACTGTAGTCGCATTGTTGCTGGCTTCTGGTGGACAATTCGACATCTCAGTTGAGGACGAGTCTGAGACCGTCAAGCCTGAGGATCTAACTGATAATGCCGAGATTTTGGCTCTGTTGTCGCAAGCTGCAGTTGGTTAAACTACTCATGAATACATTGAAAATTGTCACTAAGTAACTTCTCCAGGCTGATCGTGTTTATGGATTTGGAGGCAGGCAATCAATGAAATTCCGTCTGGAATTTCGCATAGTCTATGGTCCAAGCAGTGTTCAGTTCGATGGAGTGTATGATTTCTGAGAAACAAAAATTAACAATTTGTTAGCAACTAAATGTTACATGTGGAGTGACCTTAATAGCAAAACTAATTGTCACTTTGGAAGTTCAGTTGAACTTTTAGTCTCGTTAGTATTGTTCAAGCTGTTTCAGTTTCAGCTCATTGAGCTGTCCGGAATTTCCCCCTCCAAAAAATTTGCTGCTTAGGTCTTCCAGATATTGACTTGCTAATTCAGTAAGTAACCCACGCTGGCTCTTCCGTTGATAAGTCAAATACATTTGATAGGCATATTGCTTCAGTTTAAAATTCTTTGGACGTAGTAAGCAGACTTTTGTATCGCTTTCGATGATCTGAATGGGAATTTGGACAATCAAAACGGCACGCCATATGCATTCAAACCAGGCCACAAACTCGGGCTGCTTGGGACTACACAACCAATCAACCATACCATGTAAAATGGACAATCAATATGGGAAAAAGCCATTCAAAACGGTAATTCGCCCAATTTAGTGTTTTTTTATATCCCAGGGCCACTGGATATATTTAAAAGTGAAAAATTCAGACATTTTTTAGCGTCAGGAAAGAACTTTCTTTAAGTTTCTCAACCAAGAATTCTCTCATTTCCTGACCGGCTTTGCACAATCCTTCTTTCGGATCACCGCGAGGAAGGGATTCCACTCTGCCATCGAGTCGAAAGCTGGCAGCGCTTTGAAAGGCGGTTGTTTTCTTGATTTGCAAGATTCTTGCAGCTCCTGTAATGTATGACCTTTGTTCAATCGCATCAGTCAGCCGCTGGCGATCTGCTACACGAATTGGTAGCGCCATTGAATGGGGTCGCTTTCAGGCCAAAGACGAGCAAACAGGGAAGGGACGGACAGAGAGCTGTAAAATCTCAGTCCGATTCCCGTTTTGAAAGGCTTTCTCCGATATTGAATGTCCAAAGTTATAGTCTATGGCCAAGCCTCCCTCAGTAGACTTTGCTAAACTGCTTCAGTCCATGACCATGACCTGTGTGTGTGTGATCTGTGGCCTGGCTTGAATGTCTATGGCGTTCCGTTTTGATTGTCCGAATTCCCATTTAGACCGTCATAAGTGATAACAAAGCTCTGTATCGTCACTTCCCTAGATTAAAGCAAACAAGTGTTTCTCCAGAACCTTGTGAAATTAAGTCTATGGCTCAACTCTTTCCCCATCAGCGAATCAAAGACAGACTTGACCAAAGACATTCTCTGCTCAACTCCAACTCCAAAGACACAAGTAACTAACTAAAGCAGCTAGATGAATATTGAAAAAAATTGAAGTTTGCTTTTAAAAACTTGTGCTACAAATTATTTTTGTGTTAACTTGTAGACAAAAAGATTAGGTTTTATATTGTTATATACAAACTTTTCGGTTGTGTAATGACGCAAGCAAGTTTTAACGGAATGTTTTTCTACTTTTTCTACTCCGTGTGGAGATTCTTTAAATCTTGAAACTATTGACTGTTAAGAGTTGTGAGAAAATATATAAAAAATTTTCAATTTAAAAAAATTATGCATTGCTTCAAGGTTATATACAGTTTTACAAGGGTATTATTTAACGATGAGTTAACATTAGATAGTGCAAAATATAATGAAAATTTGCAGTCGCATTTTATTCTGAATTCTACTGTTAGTTACTGTTGTTGTATTTGCAAGTCTTTCCTTATTTGCGTTACTTGTATATTAATTTAATTGACTAATAAGTTTGAATTAAAAATATACGAGCGTACTTTAAAGTTACTTACTGCTTGCGCAGATAGTCTTATTGTTGCTGTTTCTGTTTTGAATTCAGTGTAGCTTAATCTATATATCTTTAGCGTCAATATTTTTATATTTCTTTTTCCCCCGTTTTTGTCAGTGCGCTTGTTCGAGTTCAAGTTCAAGTGGGGGCCATCGCACCCAAGTTCGAGTCCAAGTTCGTGCTGCAGTGGATAACTATCAGTGGTTTATAATAGTGTTAGCAATTTACACAACTGATAATGATTGTTGCTGTCTGAAGCTAGCTACTCTAACTGCGAGTACCTTAGGAGCGCCTTGAGTGAGATAGCAGTTTGATAACAGTTTGATAAAATGTTTCCAGACCATTTTTTCATTTTTCAAAGTCTTTAAATTGGCGCCCTCTGCCTTTTGCTCTTTTGCTTGATGCAAGACTCGATACGGAGACGGCTTAAAATTTGTCGGACAATTTTGACCGAACTTGAGTTCGGCGAATAGTTCATTATAATAAACAGTCAGCTTCTCTGTGGTATTTAGATCAGCCACAAGATGCACCGGTCGTCATTAGAAAACGCCAGGCGAAGCAACGGCAGTTTAAACGTACTCGAAGACGCTCGTCGGCGTCGAAAGTTTCTACACGACAAGCA
Organism: Macrostomum lignano; assembly: GCA_002269645.1. NCBI lineage: Eukaryota > Metazoa > Platyhelminthes > Macrostomidae > Macrostomum > Macrostomum lignano. The sequence goes on along the minus strand of NIVC01000938.1, from coordinate 112,627 downwards.
GTCGATTCTGGAGCTGTTGGATTCACAGCTGACTGGCTTGATTGACAGAGCGTCAACGGAGCTTGAGACGTCATTGGTAGATGCACCTGCGAGTTCAGAAACCGCTCGCATGACGTCACTAGACTCCTTAGCCGCTCTCGACGCCAATATTAGTTACCAGGCTAAAAATAATCGTCAAGGCAAGAATGATGACAATTTGTCAGTTGAACAGCGTCTGCCTCCGAAAACCTTTCACTTGCGCAATAGTCTACTAACTGAGCTGTTTGAACTGGCGCATTTTCGCAGTTTGCAAAACATCTTCATTGCAATAATGTCGCTGTTCTGTTTAAACACGCTTATCTCGGACGTTCTAGAAGGTAAATCCTTGATTGACACATTCTCCTTGTCGCTAGTGTTCTGGGCATTCGGTCGGCTATCCGACGCTATAGCAATCTGGCTGTTGATGCACGCGGCTGCTTTGCTAGTTTTTTATCCGGCTTTTCACTACTATGTAAGCATTGCTGGCACTAAAGGCCATAGTCGGATTAGTAAGTCTATGTGGATGATTGCTTACTCAGTTTATCAGCTATGGTTTCTAGTGCAGCCGATTCGTATGGTTCTGCAGTTTGAATTGCTGCCCGCCTCTGCTCTAATAGTACTAACCGAACAGGCTCGCCTAATGATGAAGGTTCACGCTTTCCTTTGGGAGAATGCACGTCGTGGTTACTATTCGTCGACTGGTAGTTGTAGCGCCACCGCTTCTGATAGTTCTTCGTCAACTGCTAGTCTGACGCCTTGTTGTCCTAGCTTCGGTCGGTTCTTGTACTTTTTATTCGCCCCAACTCTGGTTTATCGGGATAATTATCCGCGAACTGATCACATCCGATGGGACTACGTGGCGTCTAATCTTGGTCAAGTTGTTGCCGGAATATTCTTTGTCTACCTGTTGGTGCTGCGCTACTATCGACCAGTGTTTAGCCATTGGCGTAGGCCCAGTCTGGCTCATTTTGTTCGCACAGCATTCCAATCGGCTCTACCTGGCGGCCTAGTACTGCTAATCACATTCTTCACTGTTCTGCACTCGTGGATGAACGCTTTCGCGGAAATGCTTACATTTGGCGATAGACAGTTTTACTGCGATTGGTGGAATGCTACGTCGTTTAGAACTTGGTACCGAACTTGGAATACCGTTGTACACGATTGGCTATACGCCTATGTGTATCGCGAGATCTGCATGTTGCTTGGATACGAATATCGTCTGTTAGCAACCGTCTGCGTGTTCCTCCTGTCGGCCATCTTCCACGAAATTGTAATTTCTTTCGGTTTAGGCTTCTTCTTTCCGGCATTATTTGTCTCATTTTGCAGTTTCGGATTTGCGCTAATGTTTGCCAACGGTCGCTCCCGTTTCTGGGCTGTATTTGTCTGGGTTTGCCTGTTTCTTGGCACAGGCGTGCTGATGTGTCTGTACAGCATGGAGTGGTATGCAAGACGGAATTGTCCTACTAAGTATGCAGACAGGCCGCTGCTTGATTTTCTAATCCCAAGGTCATTTACATGTGTCGTGTAGCTAACGGACTATGCTGTTGTTGTTTCTTAGACAGCTAATGTAGCCTTAAGACTTGATTGTTAGAAAACCACATTATAGCAAAGTTATTGCACTGTATCATGCTCTAAGTGGGGGGTCGGCAAATTTTTATTTTTTTTTATTTCAAAGGCCAGATAAAGAATCTAGCTCATGACTGCGGGGCAGGTACAGTTAATTAAGGAGATAAGAGAGGAGAGGCGAGAGAGGAGATGAAAGTGAAGAGAAGAGAGGCGAGATGAGATGGAGAGAAAAAATAAGAGCATAGGCGAGATAAGTGAGATGGGAGATAAATGAGTTAAATGATAGAGAATAGAAGAAAGAGAATATAAGATGAGAGAAGATAATGAAAGAAAGAGATTAGAGGATAGAAGTTATATGAGGAGAGATTAGATGAGAGATTGAGAGAAGAGATAATATAAGAAAGACAGAAGAGAACTGGAAAGAGACAAAAACCTTGAGCGGGCCGGATTGCTATTTTAAAGTTTTAAAGGACCCGAGGGCCAAAATTTGCCGATCCCTCTTTAATAAATCATCTAAAAATTTATAAATTGGTGTAATATTCAATTTTTTATCATAAAAACGCAATTTTTTGGCTGTGTCTCTAAAGACTTTTAGGTGTTTTTTTAAAGACTCGATCAACATTTCCATGTCATTAGATTATTTCCTATTCCTATTGTTTAGCTTGTTAACAACTTTTTTGTTTGAAAACCAACTTTTTTGACTATCGCACTTTTGTGCAGTCCTTGGTGTTTTTTAGTCCTCATACACGGTAAGAGCAATATGATAAAGTATAAATCGCAAGGCAAATTTTCATTTAGCAAATTTTGCGCATGTAGTTCGTGTAATAATCGAAATAAATAACACTTTGTTAAATGTCTGTCAGTGTCAAACTGACGATTAACGATCAAAGACATCGAACTAATGCGTTAGTAAATACACTAAAGTGGAGCCGTAGCCCAGTGGTCAAGCGGCGGTGCTCTGATGTGCCAGCGGCCCAGGCTCGATTCCAAGTGCAGTCACATTAATTTGGGGCTTAATTGGAATCTCGGCTTGGCTCTGCTCGTGCAATTAACGTCCTTGAGGGCCAACCCCCAAAGCACAGTGAAGTGTGCATGTCTAACAATAGATAAAGTTAGGGCCGCTGTACACTCCTGTGTGAGTGTGTGCCTGTGCGTATGACTGCGTACGTATCCGCGCGCTTGAGTGCCTGCTCAGGGGAGTCGGCGGAATGGGCAGCAATGCCTCTCGCCGGTTGTGTGACAATGTCGCCTAAAGTGCGCCAGGGTGCACACAACCCTCTGCCTCCAAACTAGTATACGAGAAACTGCTTTGCAGTTTTAAGTTCTGTAAAACAAATAATTAACACCCTGTATACGTGTTTGAAGTAATTTTTAAAATGTAACTAAAACTTTTAAAAATAGAAGCATCTTATTTTTCTAGTAAACGAACACCAACGTTTGTGATATTTAGTCAAACGCAACTGTCGTTATTAGTCTGTTATACTGTTGTTTATTAAATTTTTCTATTTGGGTTTACTAATGAGTACTTTTTCGATATTTTCAGAAAATTTATCGAAAGTCATGACAGTTCAGTCATGTTTTTTATATATGAGTAACGTAGTACAGAAATGTTTTCATGCTTTTCCTGCACCTTTTTTTTCTATAACGTTATTGTAAAGAATCTTGATAAAGTTGTACCAATTGGATTTTTATCCTAATTTGATATTTTCTATGCTAATGCACTTTTTTAATTTTTGCATCCCTGTGAATGCTTTAAAATGCTTCCTGAGTAGTTTACATTGCTAATATTGTTATTAGTACTTCGGTTGAAGAAATTGAAACTGAACAGAAAACAACTGTTTAGAAGTATTATTTAACAAAAAGTCACTAATTTGCAGCGAACCAATTTTTTACTTGTGTAGTTAAGTGCACTGCAGTTACAAGTTTACTGTATATTTAAGCTTCTATTTAAGGTAATGCACTGTATTCTTAATTTGCTTGTAACTCAGCAGCATTATTGCAAAGCTAAGCAGCTGATATATTTGAGCATTAATAAAAATTGGTTATTTTTTGCAATGTTTACAAATACCCGAAAACAATATTTGGCCTTTTAAATTTTACGTTTACTTAGAGTTCGTCTACTCATACCAGTAGAAAGTAGAACATTTTACTGAATTTTTGTAGCGGAAGATTAAAAATGACGCAATTCTTTTTATTATCTATGGCTCGTAAGTCGCGAAAGCAGCTAATTTTTTTTAATTTGAAATTCATATTTCAGAGCTTCGAGCACAGCTAATCTGTAAAAAAAGCAACTTGAATCTATCAGCTTCAAAGCTAATAAATCAAAAAATTTCTTGTACAATGTCGTCAGCTGCCGACCGACAAGAGCAATACGACAGCCTATATTTGTCCATACTGCAGCGTGAGGGCACTCTGCCGGCTTTCTTTGACAGTCTGTTCAGCTTTTTAATGCGTCGGACTGATTATTATTATCAGCTGACTGAGAACGGGCCAAGAGATCGCGGCTTCCCACCTGGTGCCGCCTTCGATATGGTTAAGCAGTCGTTTAAGAAGCACGAGGCCTTGTTCAAGTGAGTGAGAGCTGGCTTGAGGTGTAAGAGAAAATGATTTAGTGAGGGTGGAAAAGGTTAGATGGATGGATGAAAGGGGGTAGATTGGAGGAGAGAAAGGGGGTAGATGGAGGAGAGAAAGGGGGTAGATGGAGGAGAGAAAGGGGGTAGATGGAGGAGAGAAAGAAGGTAAATTGGAGTGGAAAAGGGGAAGATTGAAGGAGTGAAAAGGGCAGATTGGAGTAGAATAGAGAGAGGGTAGATTAAAGGATAGAAAAAGAGTAGATTAGAGGAGAGAAAGGGGTAGATTGGAGCAGAGACGGGGTAGATTGGAAGAGAAAAGGGTAGATTGGAGGAGAGAAGAAGGTAGATTGGAATAGAGGAGGTAGATTGGAGGAGAGAAAAGGTAGATTGGAAGAGAGAAGGAGGTCGATTGGAAGAGAAGGGGTAGATTGGAAGAGAGAAGTGTAGATTAGAGGAGAGAAGGGGGTAGATTAGATCAGTGTGAGGAGATGAGGGAATGCAGTGACAAGGAAGCGCATCTTTTCCATTGCGCACTTTCCAAATTTGAATTATTTCGCCATTCTAACCTTTCATTCGTCTCTCCGACTGAAGACGAGCTCACGAGGCTAAGCAACAGCAGCAGCAACAGCAGCAGCCACAGCAGCCAATTCCTAAGTCCTCCAGCGCCTCTGCTGCATCCCAGTCGACAGTTTCTAAGAAACCCGAACAGCCGCCGGACGAGAAGAAGCCGACAGCCAGTTCAACTGTAATTAACAAAGCCACAGGTGAGTTGGCCTACTCAGCCGATCCAGAGTGCTACAACGGCGCTGCCAGGGATGGCTACAGTTGGAGCCAGAGCATCACCGAGCTGGACATTCGAGTTAACGTCGATCGTTCGCTGGCCAGCAAAGGCTCCGATGTTCGCGTGAATGTCGGTAGGAAATCGTTGAGGGTCGATTGTCGCAGCGGCGGTGGAGCTCGGGACTTCTCAACCGTGTTGGATCGGCAGCTGTCCCACGAGGTTCGAGCTGAGGAGGCCGTCTGGTCTCTGGTGCCTAGCGACGGCGTGGTGCAGGTGAGCGAGCTGGAGTCCCAGTGCCTGTCTCAGTGTCTGTATGAGTGTCCGTCTGAGTGTCTCTTAGTGTCTGTCTCAGTGTCTGTCTCAGTGCCCGTCTTAGATTCTGTCCTAGTGTCTGTCCTAATGTCTGTCTTAGTGTCTTTCTTAGTGTTTGCTTCAGTGCCTGCCTTAGTGCTTGCTCAGTGTCTGCTTTTGTGTCCGTCTCAGTGTCTACCTTAGTGCCTGTCGCAGTGTCTACCTTAGTGCCTGTCTCAGTGTCTACCTTAGTGCCTGTCTCAGTGTCTGCTTTTGTGTCCGTCTCAGTGTCTACCTTAGTGCCTGTCGCAGTGTCTACCTTAGTGCCTGTCTCAGTGTCTACCTTAGGGCCTGTCTCAGTGTCTGCTTTTATGTCCGTCTCACTGTCTACCTTCGTGTCTGCCTTAGTGCCTGTCTCAGTGTCTGTCTTGGTGTCTGTCACAGCATGTCTGTCTCAATGCCTTGACTGTCTTAGTGTCTGTCTTACTCTTAGTGCCTGTCTCAGCTTCTACTTTAGTGTTTATTTTACTATCGTTCTGCGTTACTGTCTATCTGTCGTAGCTCGTAGTGCCTGAGTCTGTCAAAATTGAATTCCATAATTGCCCCCCCCCCTTGCAGATCAGCCTAGAGAAAGTGCAGGAACGCTGGTGGGACTGCTGCTTCACTGGGGAAGAGAAAATCAATACCAGAGAGATCGACTGCTCGCGTCCTATGTCCGACTTAGACGAGGAGGCCCAAGCTAAAATCGACCAGATGATGTTCGACCAGCGCCAGAAGCAGATGGGCCTGCCAACTAGCGAAGAAGCAAAAACTTTGGACCTGTTGCGCAAAGCCTGGGACGCCGAAGGCTCGCCATTCAAGGGGACTCCGTTTGATCCGAGCGTGATTTCTAACCAGATGCCCGCTGATCTGTTGAAACAGCAGCAGCAGCAGCAGTAACATCCAGTCCAGTTATTGATCCAATTCAACCTCTAATTTACTTGTTACTGCATCGATATATTTATATTACTATTGATAGCTGGGTAAATTGGTAAGAAATGGGTAAGATAAGGCAGATAGGGATAGGGGAGACAAAATTGGAGATAGGGAGAGAGGGAGATAGGGAAGAGGGAGATAGGGAAGAGGGAGATAGGGAAGAGGGAGATAGGGAAGAGGGAGATAGGGAAGAGGGAAATAGGGTAGACGGAAATAGGGGAGACGGAGATAGGGGAGACGGAGATAGGGGAGACGGAGATAGGGGAGACGGAGATAGGGGAGACGGAGATAGGGGAGAGGGAGATGGGGAGAGGGAGATAGGGAAGAGGGAAATAGGGTAGACAGAAATAGGGGAGACGGAGATAGGGGAGACGGAGATAGGGGAGACGGAGATAAGGGAGAGGGAGATGGGGAGAGGGAGATGGGGAGAGGGAGATAAGGGAGACGGAAATAGGGGAGACGGAGATAGGGGAGACGGAGATAGGGGAGAGGGAGATGGGGAGAGGGAGATAGGGGAGACGGAGATAGGGGAGAGGGAGATGGGGAGAGGGAGATAAGGGAGACGGAAATAGGGGAGACGGAGATAGGGGAGACGGAGATAGGGGAGAGGGAGATAGGGGAGAGGGAGATGGGGAGAGGGAGATAGGGGAGAGAGAGATAGACGAGAGGAAGGCAGGGAAGGGGGAGATAGTTGAGAGGGAGATACATGAGAGAGACATAGGGGAGAGGGAGATGGGGAAGAGGGAGATAAGGAAGAGGGAGATAGGGGAGAGGGAGATAGGGGAGAGGGAGATAAGGGAGACGGAGATAGGGGAGAGAGAGATAGAGGAGAGGAAGGCAGGGAAGGGGGAGATAGTTGAGAGGGAGATACATGAGAGAGAAATAGGGGAGAGGGAGATGGGGAAGAGGGAGATAAGGGAGAGGGAGATAAGGGAGAGGGAGACAGGGGAGACTGAGATAAGACAGAGGGAGATACATTACAGGTGGATAAGAGGGATAAGTAGATAATGGATAAGTGATTGTTAAGTGATACGGGAGAAGTAGATAGCGTTGTGTGCAATGCGGAATGATATTTAACGGGGGTAGGAAGATTTTTAATGTCACTTAGCAATATTAATCTTCCATACACTACAGCCATAATCGGGTTATACTAAGCCGATACGAAAACAATAATTAAGTAATAAAAACTCGGTGTGAATAATCATTTTCATATTAGTAAGTATACATCGTTGTATCGCATTTATATTCTCTATTCATTTTTCGACTAATTTTCGCATCAATATAGTTTATACTACTTATTACACAACTTACTACTTATAATTATAGAAGTGGATTTGTAAACTTACTGAGTAATATTGCTGTGCATGCTAATAACGTACAAATAAACTGGATTTTGTCGATTCATTTATTAAAAATAATTATTTCTGTTCTTTTCTGTTGGCTACTACAGTTTTTCTTAGTAAGAAATAGGAAATACCTGTGTTAGACCACATATACCATTCTAGATGGGCCTACTCAGCACATTTGCGTGTAAACTACTTTCAGAAACTGAAGCATTTTAATGTACTTTTTAAAGCCAATGCTCGTTTATTGGTTCTTACCCTCTTAACCCCCCCCCCCAGCTTAAACACTCCAACCGAGCCTTTCCACACTACCCCACCCCAATTTTTATTGCCTTTCTCGGAATTCCAGACTAAAGCTGCCCTGTACATTTCAGTGGACTGGCCAATGTACATTATTGCTGAACCAATTAGCAAACTGTTTACGCCTGCAAGCTTTGGGCTTCTAAACTTATCAAAGTCATTTCAGCTACCTTTAGTTTTATAAAATAGCTTATGTATTCTTCTTTGCTACTGAACTGAAAGTAGAAAGCTGTTTTACTAAGTATAAAGCCTGAGTGGCCCATCTAGTTATTTTAATATCTATGTGCTAGACTAGATTATACTTGCAAAATTTTGCCTTAAATTGTTTGCTGCATGGCGTTTGAGCTGCTTCTTTGCGGCAGAAGCTGAAGCAACAACAACAACAACAACAATAATAATAATAATAATAACAAAAAAAACAACAACAACAACAAGAGGAGTTGCGCCGATATGGAGGCCTTCAACAGCAAAGCTAGCGGAACTCGGATTCTAATAGCGGTGTTTTTCTCCTTGCTAGGCTTGGGCCTGCTGTCGCTATGCGTCAGTGTGGCCGAATTAATCATTGGCTGCCTGCATCTGACCAGACTGCGGCATTCCAATGCGACTGGCAACTACCGCGGCGTTGCCATAGCAACGTATCTAATCGTCAGCGGCATATTTGGCTGCTTATTCAGCTGTTTGGCCAGTTGCAGTTGTTTTCGTCGAGACCAATTTGCTGCTAATGCTACTACTGCTACTGTTAGTAGTAGAGGCGGCAAAAATAATTGCTATCGTTGCTGCTTATTCACGGTAGCTAGCGTTGGCCACTTGTTCTCGTTGGCCTGGCTGACTGCGGGCTTCTATTGGGTCTATTATTTTGATGACGCAGATAGTGCACCGACTGACTTATCGACTGTGTCCTCTATGAGTACGCTGGACTATTCGAATTCTCCGCCTTTGACGTCGTCCTTGACAACAGCAGCAGCCGCAGCAGGGGCTTCCGATTTGTCAACTTCACCAGCCACTGCTGCTGCGGCGTCCGCCGCTCGTCCGTTGCTATGGCTTCGATTGGTTGTCAGCTGCCTAGAATTGGCTATAGTTGTTGCTATGCTGTTATGCTGCAACAATATTGGCAGTCACGTTTACAGCAGCAATATAGAAGATTTCACAATCATAAGCGACAAAAGCCGGTCTAAAATATCCACGAATATTGTTGATAGCTCTGCTGTTAATGCTATCGAAGCAGAGGCGTTGCATTCTATGCAGCAAATGATGGGCGATGGTCATGACTTAAATTCGACTTCACTCAAGTCTTAGTAACGACCTTGATTACGCTGTGGGGACGCGCTTTATTTCCTAATTAACAATTCAACGGCGCCTTGCAAGCTATTAAAAGTATGCGTTTTTGCACTTTGTTTTGATTTGCAAACAAATCAAAGTTATGCAAATACGCCCTGACTGACTGGTGCCATAGACAGTGCAACTGATAAGGTTGGCTATAGACAGCAGATACACCCTGACTGTCTGGTGCCATAGACAGTGCAACAGATAATAAGGTTGGCTGTAGACAGCAGATACACCCTGACTATCTGGTGCCATAGACAGTGCAACTGATAAGGTTGGCTATAGACAGCAGATACACCCTGGCTGACTGGTGCCATAGACAGTGCAACTGATAAGGTTGGCTATAGACAGCAGATACACCCTGACTGACTGGTGCCATAGACAGTGCAACTGATAAGGTTGGCTATAGACAGCAGATACACCCTGACTGACTGGTGCCATAGACAGTGCAACTGATAAGGTTGGCTATAGACAGCAGATACACCCTGACTGACTGGTGCCATAGACAGTGCAACTGATAATAAGGTTGGCTGTAGTAGACAGCAGATACACCCTGACTGTCTGGTGCCATAGACAGTGCAGCTGATAATAATGCTGGCTGTAGACACATTTATTGGTGGCATCTTGACAGTTGCTATTAAATATAGTATGCATGTAATGCGTCATAAATAAGTAATGTATTATTCTTCTTTATAAATTGTTATTTTTAATTTGTGCTATGCCGTCTACTGTAGTGTTAAAATCGGAAATTTTTGCGAGCAATAAGTTCAAGTTATTTATCTACTTCCATTATTTAGCTACATTGTATAATTCTAAAGGCTCTAATTAAATTTTTAGTTTATATTATTCGGCTATTTTTTTACGAATATTGGATGCCTTTTTATCAAAACTTTTATCTGCTATTATCCGCTTTGATTAAATTGATAATTTTTCAATTTTAAATGAAGCAAAACCAAAAAAAATGTTTTTTTTAAAAGCAGTCTATCCAACGAAGATAAAGCTCCTATATTTTTCTGTTTTGGTGACCTTTGTTTTCCACAGCCACTGTCGCAAAGACACTTGAACTGCACTGCACTTTGCTAAATACAGAGTTTTTTCTGTCGCTAAAATTTTCTTTTAAAAAACAAGCGATACTTATTACACGGTTTATATTATTTTTTAAAACGTTTTGTTTTATCGTTTTGAAATTGTTTTTTCGGGGCAATGTTAGCTAGCTTGATTAAAGTGTCTGGTGTTATGAATGTGATAATGAGTGACTGTAATTATTAGTGAATTAGGTGATAGTGAGTGACTGTAATTATTAGGGAATTAGGTGATAGTGAGTGACTGTAATTATTAGGGAATTAGGTGATAGCGAGTGACTGTAATTATTAGGGAATTAGGTGATAGCGAGTGACTGTAATTATTAGTGAATTAGGTGATAGTGAGTGACTGTAATTATTAGGGAATTAGGTGATAGTGAGTGACTGTAATTATTAGGGAATTAGGTGATAGCGAGTGACTGTAATTATTAGGGAATTAGGTGATAGCGAGTGACTGTAATTATTAGTGAATTAGGTGATAGTGAGTGACTGTAATTATTAGGGAATTAGGTGATAGCGAGTGACTGTAATTATTAGGGAATTAGGTGATAGCGAGTGACTGTAATTTTTAGTGAATTAGGTGATAATGAGTGACTGTAATTGTTAGTAAATTAGGTGATAGTGAGTGACTGTAATTATTAGGGAATTAGGTGATAGCGAGTGACTGTAATTGTTAGTGAATTAAGTGATAGTGAGTGACTATAATTATTAGTGAATTAGGTGATAGTGAGTGATTGTAATTTTTAGTGAATTAGGTGATAATGAGTGACTGTAATTGTTAGTGAATTAGGTGATAATGAGTGACTGTAATTATTAGGGAATTAGGTGATAGCGAGTGACTGTAGTTGTTAGTGAATTAAGTGATAGTGAGTGACTGTAATTGTTAGTGAATTAGGTGATAATGAGTGACTGTAATTATTAGTGAATTAGGTAATAGTGAGTGACTGTAATTATTAGTGAATTAGGTAATAGTGAGTGACTAATTATTAGTGAATTAGGTGATAGTGAGTGACTAATTATTAGTGAATTAGGTGATAGTGAGTGACTGTAATTGTTAGCGAATTAGGTGATAGTGAGTGACTGTAATTATTAGGGAATGTGATAGTGAGTGACTGTAATTGTTAGTGAATTAGGTGATAGTGAGTGACTGTAATTATTAGGGAATGTGATAGTGAGTGACTAGGATAAATGCAGATAAAGAAATTATAAGACATTGTGGTGCCATAAGGTAGTATGCAGTGTTATAATAGTTTTAGAGTTGTAATATCGACAATCATCACGTTTCATGTCTTTGGTTTTGCTATTGTATTCACCTAAAAGACACGCATTAAAAGCATGCAAAACCTCTGTTTAACCAGTGCTCAAAATTATGAGCTGTCAAAGTCGCTAAGAGATTCTGGGAACTGGAACTCTTGGCCATTCCTATCTGAGAGTCAACTGGACTCGAATGCTATCTATCTAGCTAGCGATTCTCTGGTTGCTAAGGTCTGTCTTGTTGCCATAGGTGACGGCTCTCAATGCCAGGCATTGTCCTTGGCCGACTCTATGCCTGGTTACCATGACAACGCCGTAGCTTACAAACTGGTGAATTTGACTTGCGTGCTAAATGGCCAGGCGGATGACGAATGGCTCTGTCTGTGCACCACACACTGCATCTGCGCTGTGGAGTTCGGCTCTGCTGAGGCTGGCTGTGAGCAGCCTAAGGTGGGTTGGACAGAATGGCAATGAGTCCCATGAGAATCCCCATGAAAATGCGCATTCCCCATGAGAATCCTCATTGATGAGAATCCCCAGTCCCCATGAGAATCCTCATTGATGAGAATCCCCAGTCCCCATGAGAATCCTCATTGATGAGAATCCCCAGTCCCCATGAGAATCCCCAGTCCCCATGAGAATCCTCAATGATGAGAATCCCCATTCCCCATGAGAATCCCCAGTCCCCATGAGAATCCCCAGTCCCCATGAGAATCCTCATTGATGAGAATCCCCAGTCCCCATGAGAATCCCCAGTCCCCATGAGAATCCTCAATGATGAGAATCCCCATTCCCCATGAGAATCCCCAGTCCCCATGAGAATCCCCAGTCCCCATGAGAATCCCCAGTTCCCATGAGAATCCCCAGTCCCCATGAGAATCCCCAGTCCCCATGAGAATCCCCAGTCCCCATGAGAATCCCCAGTCCCCATGAGAATCCCCAGTCCCCATGAGATTCCTCAGTACCATCGATAGCCGTTCAACGCCAGTCTCTCATTCACCGTCTCGCTGCAGCTGCAAGTGATGGGAGAGTTCGACAACGAGATTCTGGCGGTGTCCTGGAGTCCCGGCTGCGACAGTGTGGCATTCGTGACTGGCAACAGGCGGCTGCTGCTGATGGACAGCCAGTTCGAGCCGCTGTGGGAAGCCGAGCTGGATCAGGCAGGCTTCGGCCGGGGTGAGGCTGATGTCTGCCTGCCTGTCTGTCTGTCTGTCTGTCTGTCTGTCTGTCTGTCTGTCTGTCTGTCTGTCTGCCTGCCTGTCTGTCTGTCTGTCTGTCTTAGTGTCTGTCTGTCTTAGTGTCTGTCTGTCTGTCTGTCTGTCTGTCTGTCTGTCTGCCTGTGTCTCCATGTCACCCCCTTCTATCGGCAGTTCCCAATTCCCAACCTCCCAATTCCAGAGGCCTTCATCAACGTGGGCTGGGGCAAGAAAGAGACTCAGTTCCACGGTAGCGCCGGCAAAGCAGCTGCAGCGCAGCCAAAAGAGGTGCATGACAGCCGTTTGGAATATATATTTATAATATGAATATTTATCTGCCAATGTGCAACTTCGATGCCACCTTACCCATCTAGTGGGATCTTACACTATCTAGTGGAATCTCACACTATCTAGTGGAATCTCACACTATCTAGTGGAATCTCACACTATCTAGTGGAATCTCACACTATCTAGTGGAATCTCACACTATCTAGTGGAATCTCACACTATCTAGTGGAATCTCACACTATCTAGTGGAATCTCGTACTCGATCCAGTGGAATCTCACACTAGATCCAGTGGAATCTCACACTCGATCCAGTGGAATCTCACACTCTATCCCGTGGAATCACACACTCGATCCAGTGGAATCACACACTATCTAGTGGAATCTCACACTATCTAGTGGAATCTCACACTATCTAGTGGAATCTCGCACTATATCCAGTGGAATCTCACACTATTTAGTGGAATCTCACACTCTATCCAGTGGAATCTCACCCTGCTCCCCACCCACATCCCCTATCCTGCCTAGGTCGCCCCCGCCCCCTCTGCGCCGTGGGACACCGGGCGGGTGGGCATCTCGTGGCGCGGCGACGCCGCAGTCCTGTGCACCTCCGTCGTTGGCGCGGCCACTGGAGTCCGCCAGATTCGGGTCTGGTCGCCGCAGGACGCTGGCGCTCTGCTGGCAACCAGCGACTCTTCCTGCTCGGGGCTCGAATGGGCGCTTGACTGGCGGCCCAGCGGGTCGCTGATTGCGGCTTCCAGACGGCGCCTGACAGACGGCCAACTTCAAGTGCAGCTGTTGGAGAGGAACGGCCTGTGTCACGGAGAGTTTAGCGTGCGAGCAACTACTGACACTACTGATGTGAGTAGTAGTGTAGCTATAATTCAATTTCAAACTATTTTCTCCGCCATGGTCCGGGGCCAGAGAGAGGGTGGATAGTCAGGGCGGCTTTACACCCTATGTGAGCATCTGTATGAGTGCGTGCCTTTATGACTACAGTGTATACTTTTCAGATTGAGCGGATACAATGGAATTCCAGTTCGGAGCTTCTGCTTGTGGAGCTGATTGATCGAGTGGATTCTAATGGACCGAAAACTGGTAATTTGGCACTGCTGCTGCGGATGCACTGCTGCAATGCCGAAAGATTGAAGTACAGACCATTTAGACTACAGACGATAGAACAGGGACTGGGACCGACATTGAGACAGGCAGTAAGACAGGTGCTGAGACAGGCATTAGCATGGGCACTACGACAGACAGACAGACAGATAGACAGACAGACAGACAGACAGACAGACAGACAGACAGATAGGCAGACAGACAGACAGACAGACAGACAGACAGACAAACAGACAGACAGATAGACAGACAGACAGACAGACAGACAGACAGACAGACAGACAGACAGACAGACAGACAGACAGACAGACAGACATACAGACAGAGACAGACAGACAGACATACAGACAGACACGCATATCTAAAACAGCAATCCGTATCTGCTCCCTGCAGTGCAGCTGTGGAGCAGCTGCAATTATCACTGGTACATGCGCTGGTCCAGCAGCTACCCCAGACAGACCGTGGTAAACTGGAGCAGTTCTCACTGGTGCAGCCTGAATGTGCTGGACCAAACCAAAGGCAGACTAATCAGGCTGAGATTTCACTGGGAAGTGAGTCGATGCCGGAGTCAACTGCCCGAGTGCAACACAGTTTTGCCAGTCATCGACGGATGTGAGTGCTCATTTTTCGAACATTTGAACAAACTTTTTGGAAATAATTTCTACAAATCTTAATTTTGAAGTACAAAGTTAGGAGCAGTGGAACCAGTTAATAATACTTTATATGAGCTTACATTCTTGTTCGAAACACGCTTTGTTCCAATAATAATTATTATTTAGTACACCTGCTTTAATGGGCAGATGTGCAACCGACAGGTCAGCCTAAGGATTTCTCTATAACTATAACCTGTATGAGAAACCTCTTTGCGGGGCATTATCAACTGAGGCCATATCTAAAAGTGCAATTCAGGCCCAATTAATATAATAAGAATAAGAATAATACTAATAAGAATAAGTGCATTCAGCTTCGATACACAAAGAAAAGAGAACATTCTCTGCCAAAAACGCTCTTTAGTGCGCACATTTGGACTCGTGACGTAGGAATGAGGAAACCGTCAATTCTGTATGGTGAATAAATTCGCTTCCTTGTCCTTGCAAGCTGATCTGAAGTTGATCAACTGGAAGCCGAACCTTCTGTGTTATTTGCTAGCATCAGAAAGCGTGCTGATTTTAGTCATTCAGATGTTCTTGAGCAGCATCTAGAGACTGATGGCCAAGTTCAAGGTTGAGCCGTTGGGTTTAAGATCGGTGACGGCGTTGAAATTCTACTGAGGGTACAGTTTTTTTGCGCAATAGCTTTCTTGTTTGCGTTGGTGTTAATAAAACACATGTTGTACTCGCGACTCTCAGGAAGGGTGCGCCTACGAGGGTCAGAGTACACGGGCCCGTGCTGGCCTGCGTCGGGGCGCAAGTGTCCGCATGGGACCATAGGTCTGGGGCGTCAGGACGCACCCAAGTGGCCGGCACACGCGTAGGGACGCTGTGATGTCGATCACCTTCAGCAAGGCGCGTCAGGGCGCACAAGCTAGCGTCTATGTACAGCGAGTTTACAGTACAGGGTGGCCCCTAGCTGACTACCTGGCCTAGTCCCCCCTGAGTCGGCATCAGGACACACGGACTGTCCCTGCTACAGCTCCCGAAATGAAAGAGACAAGGCAGAGACTTACTTCGCGGATAAATCGCCCTTGCGCGTGTGTTCAATAAATCGTTGCTGAAGGTCCGCTCGTGGCTGGCGGACCCGATGGTCAACGTTTATTGCGTATGTGTTAGGGGAAGGACGGTCTAAAGACGCTGTAATCGGCGCTCTGGGCCTGCGTTGTAGAGTGCGGCAAACCAAAACAACCACGGGCCGGCAGCCACCCGCCCCGGCCGCGCGTTAAAAGGCCACGACCCCCCGGGGCTGGGGGCTCCCCCGCCCACCCCCCGGCCCAGCCACCCACCGGCCAGTCACGGTGCAGCTGGGGGAGGGCAGCCCGGGAGGAGGGCCAAACAGGGCGGCCCAGCCAACCAGCGCGCAGACAACCCAAAGGGCTAAGCGGCTTACACCACTGAGCCTGACACCAAATGACACCAAAAACAAATGCGGAAGCAGAGTGCACTTTAGCAGTGCAAGCGCACGGGCACAACAACATAGCACAAAAACAAATACAGTATGCCACGTGGGGGGCAGAGTGCACTTTGGCAGTGCAAGCGCACGGGCACAACACACAGCTTCAAGAGCTTCTTATGAGCCTGCGCATGATAAAAATCCTGGCGATAAACAGGATCCATTGACCAGTATTGGCTGATATCAGGCTTTTGCACCAGACCCATGTGCAGCAAGATGCAAATAAAATTTTTCATCTCGTTCATATTGCATGGTTTCCAGCTACGCAGTTTCCATGGCAACTCTCCGCCACCCTGCTGAATCTCCATATCTTCTCTGCTATTTTTCCAGTCGCACAAGGACTGTACGAAGCTGTCAGGAAGGAACTGTCCAATTATAGTCAAGATTCCATTCTCGATGGCCCCTGGTACTATGAAGTTTAGATGTAAGCCTGCTATTCCGAAAAAAATCGGGAACTGGGTTTTGGTTGAATATCAGTTTCCGTGCTTGTACGCAAAGCGCCGGAGTTCCCAGGCAGGAAGTGCGAACGATTGCAGTCCTTTTAGTTCGACCTTATGCGTAACACAACCGACGGGTGCTGAGCTCCTTGAAGTGGTGCTCTGCTTGGCGAGTGGACTCCAGCCGCTCTGCCCACCGGTCCTATCACGGATCGGGGTGCCCCTGCTCCGTCAGGCGCCGGTTGCCGACGGCAGGAGAACAAAAGTGCCCGACCTTCGGTTGTCGGCAGGGACGCTGCAGCTCTCCGACGTGGCTGGGAGTGCTGGACCAACCAGGCCCTCCGGAGTCCAGGATGATGTGTGGCCGCTTTCCCTTGGTCCTCCCTGCTTTTCCTCTACCAATTTCATATTTCGTTTTTGCTCCATTTGTTTTCAAATGGTTTTTTGAGTTAAAGAAAAAATTGCTAAAAATCTGGTTAAAAATAAAACTAATAAAATAAAAATGCACTGTGCCGGTATATTTAGACAAACTTGATACAAATTTACATATTTTTATTTTGATTTAGGCGTAAGATGTAGGACATCCCTAAATAACATCGATACATTTCAAACATACGCTCGTAGACGCCATTTAAATTTATATTCATGCATACTTTTAATTACATTAAGTCAAGGCAACCGAATCAGCTCTAAATAAGAAATTCAAAGGAAAAGTTTAGTGAATTTTATTGGCGAAAACGCGATCAAAATTGGTCAAGAATTGCAATCTCTAGAGCATTATGGACAAGCAAACATACAAACAAATCTTAGAGATTTAGTATATTTAGAAAACTGCCCTATTCACTATTTGTTTCTGAGTCGATTTCACTTGCAGTGTCACATCGATACTAAGCAATTTTTTCCGAGCGATTGCCGCTTTGCCCTTGACCTGTTACAGTTGGCTCCACTTCTTGTAGGTGACCGCTTCCTCGAACGTAGCTCCGATTCTTCGGAGCCACTGCTGCAACCATTGGGCTTTTTCGCACAGCATGAGCAGTAGGTGGGGCTGATGCCGATGGCCTGGAAGCACCAGCTATAGCCGGTGCTTCAACGCCTCGAAGTTTGCTTGGCCAGCTTGGCAGACGGTTGTGGTGGTTGAAATTGACGCGGCGTCAGGACTGACAGCCGACAAAGTGCTCACTTTCCGATGCTGCCTCTTCTTCAACCGGTCTGTCCCATGGTGAAGCAGCTCCCTGCAGACTGTGTGGACCTGCTTATTTGTTGGCCTACCAGCCTCCACTGAATTGCCGTAGATACTTGTGATGGCCACTGAAAAAATGTAGTTTAAACTTAGCCATTTGCCATAATTAACCATAGTTATCAAGCATTTCTACTTATATCGACTAGTAAGCGTTGTGCCATGAGAAGAAAATACCTAGATATTTTTGCATTCCATTTCTAATGAGCCAATGTCCTATCGAAAGCCCTATTCAGCAACAACACACCTTTAAAGTGATGCAGCATTGTATCCTTGAAGCAAATCAGCGTCTGCATCCGCTCCGGCCTCCAGTGTTGGGTTCTTCAAGTCCCAGCCTCTGAAATTGACAGCGGCCTGCATCATTCTTTTTTCATACCAATAATTTATTTAATTTTTAACTTTTATTAGGGTATAATTTCTATAATCTCAAAATTTTAAACAAAGATTTGATATTTTTAAATAATGACAAACAAGTCGAGTAATTTAACTCACCAATTCCGAAATGGATTCTACAGGTTAAAATTTTGCAAACTGAATGTATGCTTTCCATGAACTAATGAGAAAAAATTTTGGGCGCTCCGGTTCATTGTCATTCGCAGAACTTGAAGATTGCTTTCTCGCCATCTCAGCTCACATCGCCGCAACTTCTTTCAGGCATCGATCCAGCTTGGACTCTTGCCTGCTGTAGCACATAGAAAGCTCTCGAAGAATAGAAAATTGGACGAAAAGTATCCCTCGAAAGCTTCCTAGTGGGAAGTCCGTGATAGCTTGAATTTGTTGCTCTATTTTTTAATGGCACTAGGCCCAAAGGCAAAAAATGGTATGTAGAAGGACTCCTTATTCTGTCTGTGCTTGACACTTACTAGCCAAATCTAAACATATAATCGCATCTAAGCATTTGTAAGTAAGGTCTAAGAAGTTCGTAAACAATTGCAGGACATTAACAGAATTTACACAGATGGAAGTCCGTAAATTGCGTAAAGAGAGTTAGCAGAAATAACTACTAGAGTAGCAAGAAACATATAATAACAGCTAAGAGAGCAAACGTCCCTTGCAGTGAACGTTTAAGTCAAATGCAACATCGGTCACCTAGTCGGATTCCCATTTTACATGTATTCCCCGGGAAGTCAGTTCGTGCTGCAACAATGCCATCTCCATCTTGATCTTCTTGTTCTTTAGTTCAAGGTGATCCATCAGCAATTCGTCTTTCCTCTTGTGACCTTTGCGACACGAGCACCCAGAGCTGTTGCCCTGACGACTTGATTCTGATGGTGGAGCAGCCGGTCCACATTGCAACTTTTCAGTGCTTGTTCAGATGCGTCTCCAGTAAACAATTGCAGCATCGAAGGTGATGAACTAGAATGTGGAGCAGATGGAGCAGGCAGAGCACTATGCGGCATGTTGAACGCGCTTGCGGCTGTGACTATACACGTTGGCTTGTAATTGATCACCGTGCTCTCAGAAACCTGCAGGCCTTGAGTTACTGACTATGGCGATTCCGTGCTCAAGATTTGAAGGACGATTTCGTCCACGTCAGATACCCCCGCTGCCTTGCCCCTGCAGCCCCGGTCTGCTTGCTTTCTTCAAAGTCGCACTGCGCATACTCTTTCAAGTGACATCCTTGAATCCGTTGGCGTGCAAAACCTCAATGATTTCCGACCATGAATCCTTCTACCGGTTACCATCGCTGAGATTAGCAAAGCTTCCGAACAAAATGTCTTTGCGATGTAGAATTTCGCGCAAAATAAAATCTTTTGATTCTTAGACAACATGGCCACTAAAGAGGGGTTGAACGAAACAAATCTGCGTGTTAAAGAGCAAGCCAGTCAGCTAAAATATCTTTTCAGAATAAGGTTGGGTTCGTTTTGAAAAGTATAAACTCTTGCAGCATGCTGCCCGACAAATATCGATTTTTTGCTGCCCTTTGTTTTGCCCTAGTCAGTGTACACTCTGGTGTGGATAAGATTGAGAGAGAGAGAGAGAGAGAGAGAGAGAGAGAGAGAGGGCGTCCGAGCTGATTCATTAAAAGATTAACTCTTGAGGGAAGGCTTGAGCCTTAAGTCTGTCTTTTAGGGTTAAGAATCAACACAACGAAATAGAGAGCTGTAGCCAGTCAGCTAATATTTCTGTTCATCGAGATAGAAAGAGCGACGCAGTTTCTTATCGTATATATGGGCCAACTTCCAAATATCAGCTTATATAATAACACGTTCTCATTCATAATTTTCACGCACTGGCTGATTAACTACCAGCGCCTAAACTGATTTGATCAGTGCTTCGTAAAATCGAAATTATCAGCAGTGGTAACTGATAACCAGTGCTTCGTAAAATCGGCCCCTGTCGAAAATCAGGTCTCCGTCTACTGATACACTGATTGATTTTCCCGGATTTCCCCATTTAGAATGCATTAGAATTGGCAGAATTGCCGCCTTTGAAAAACCTGAAATAATTCTGCGCTATACACCGACTAGCACTCTTTAATAAACTATAGAATCTTTTCTAGAATCTTTCTATATAGTTTGTAGAATCTCACATCTGAGCGTGCTGACACAGCTTGACAAATTAAAGTTATATTTCATGGACTTTTCCTATCTAACTACACTAGAATTGGTAGAAATTTCACCTTAAATAGTTTCGAAACCAATCAATACAGAGGCTAGGACTAAAAAAACTGATGTAAAACAATCAAAGTTTGTTAGATTTACAACCTGTAAAGTTTTTAAGTGCAATAAAATCTCCAAATAAAAAATTTCGCAGTATACACTGAAATTAGAGAAAAAAATCATTTTTGTGAAAACACAAAAATATTTATTTGCAAACCCAACACGCATATACTTTTTGTGTAAAATATAATAAAATTTGTTTGAGATTGTAATCGTAGCGAATTACAGAGTTTCAACACTTTTCTTCAATTACTCGTAGATCATAATCAATTCAGTCTTATAATACTTCGAGTGCAAAGAAGCATAGTTTTCTAACTGGGCGCCTCATATGCGACTTAACGTACAACAAGGCGTATAGGTAATTTACACAAAGAAAAAACTAAGTATTATGTCTTGCTTCAGAGAAAAAACAAAGATCTGATGAAAAACTGCTCATTAATGGAACTAAAAAGTAAAAAATCGACTTCTGAATTCGGGCAATGTTTTGGGCGCTAAACGCCTGGCCGTGCGCCCTCCATAACTCGCTCAAGTTGGCTTCTACAACAATAGCAACAACACCCGTGTCCTCACCCAGGGTCTTGATCGTCAGTCTCAAGAACTTTAGGAATGTCTTGCTGCCACCACACTGTTTGTAGACAATCCAAGAGTTTCGAATTAGCAAAAGCAGCAGGTGAAATCAGAGTTTTTGAAACCAACCAATGGTTTTTCATTTTGCCAAGTAAAGGGTACAAAGCGGAGTCCAAGTGATCAACGCCACCCATACTGGCAGTGTAAGCTAGAATGCTTGCTGGCTTTGGAACAATCTGAACGCCACCACCACGGCGAAGGCTATGGCCAGGACCCACAGAAGTCCGCGTCTTTAGTAGAAATCTTCAGTGAAGGAATGGAGTTAAAAATTTCATTCTTATTTTTTTCATGGGACGAAATCGTTCCATACCGTCGACAAAGGGTGCGACAGGACAGGACGTGAACCACCTATTGCTAGCGAAAGTGATTAAGTCATTTACTGTTTAAAACTTATGGATTGAATGAGAATAACTGGGGAAGAGGAAGAGAGAGAGACAAACAGTCTCTCCAGCAGAAATATTCATTTTAGCAGTATGCCTCAGTTGGTACAGAAAAAAGTTTTTTTTACTTCGGTTTCTCATCCAAGGTTACAGTTATAGAGAAATCCTCAGATCCAAGGACTGGGCAGACGCCACACATCCTCAATTACCCCAGCTAATGCTGGCACCCATTTTACAGCTGGGTGAACTGAAGCAATGCAGGGAGTTAAGCGCCTTGTTTAAGGACACAAATTGTTCCGAGTGGGTCGAAAATCGACCATCCACTTTTCAGTCGTGAGTCCGACGCTGTAACTAACTAGGCTCGTACAGCCCCGTCAGACGTAAGTGGCTAGTCGGTCTCTTTCTGCGAAAACGCAATTTGTTCAAAATTCACACACAGAACAGTTGGTCAATAAACACTTCAGGTAGTCCTACTTTTCAAGGGGCTGAATCTGGCCCCTGGTGCAAAATGGTTAAGCGCGATTCTGCTCGTTCTACTGACTCCTGATACAAGCGCTCCAATACTGTACGCAAGCACGCACTCGTACACAGGCTCACACAGCTGCTCTGCTTAACGCAGTACTTTTTATGAAAAAAACTCTCAGGCCGACTTCAGGTGACCCCGATTCGTCTGGCGCTGGTACCGCCGCCAATGTCGGCATTTGCTGTTGATTTCGGCTGCAGCAGGCAGGTGCTGTGGTGCCGGCCCTTGCCCGATCGACCTAACTGGATTGTCGGAGCTTTGTCTACTGGTACTATCTGTCTGCTGTGTCCCGCCAGCGAGTCCGATCTGCTTTTAGGAGCAGATTCCATGCCAGATGCTTCTATTACTGCCGATCAGTGCAGCTCGGGATTTGGCTTTGTCAATAGTGTGCCCGAGTATCGGTGTCTGGATACTGGGTGAGTGCGGGACTGCGTTTGTGCGTAACTCAGTGCCTGTCTTAGTGTCTGTCTTAGTGCCTGTCTTAGTGCCTGTCTCAGTGCCTGTCTTAGTGCCTGTCTCAGTGCCTGTCTTAGTGCCTGTCTCAGTGCCTGTCTTAGTGCCTGCCTCAGTGCCTGTCTTAGTGTCTGTCTTCGTGCCTGTCTTAGTTTATGTGTTTCCTCGACTTTTGAGTGTCCATCTTTCCTTTTTATCGTCCCGTCTGTTTTATTACCAGCCTACATGTGACAATCATGCCATACCCACAGGCTGACCCTCGCAGACGTATCAATCTGTCATTTGGAGCCGCTGGTCAACTGTCAGCTGGCTGTATTCAACTCTACAGAGCGTTCTATTAGTGTGTACTGTTTTGCTAAACTGCTTCAGGAGAAACAGGGAGAATCCGGCAGGTAAGACCGAGGTTAAATTTTATATATTACGCTTAGAATGCAAGTGCCGTAGCCTACTAGTGGTCTAAAGCGGCGCTCTCATGTGCCAGCGGCCCAGGCTCGATTCCAAGGGAAGTCACATTATTTTGATCCTATCTCGGCTTGGCTCCCTGCTCGTGCAATTAACGGCCTTGAGGGCCAACCCCCAAGGCACAGTGAAGTGTACATGCCTAACGATAAATAAAGTCAGAGCCGCTGTACACTCCTGTGTGAGTGTGTGCCTGTGCGTATGACTGCGTACGTATCCGCGCGCTTGTGTGCCTGCTCAGGGGAGTCGGCGGAATGGGCAGCAATGCCTCTCGCCGGTTGTGTGACAATGTCGCTAAAAGTGCGCCTGGGTGCACACAGCGCCTGCCTCAAATAAAAAAAACTAGGGCCTTGTGGGTTGGCCTTCATGGGTGTAAACATGAAGCATAGCAAATCGGCGAAATGCGTTTTGAAAACAGTACTTACTTGGTTTTTTAACGTCCGAATATAACAGTTCTATTTGGCGTCCTGATAACCAGGATGCCAGCTGACATTAGTTAGAACGTTTCTCTGAGCCACAGATACTAAATTAACTAGATGGGCTACTTAGCAAAACAGCTTTCTACTTTCAGTTCAGTAGCAAAGAAGAATACATAAGCTATTTTATAAAAATAAAAGCGGCTGAAATGACTTTGATAAGTTTAGAAGCCCAAGTTTGCAGACGTAAACAACTTGCTAATTGGTTCAGCAATAATGTACATTGGCCAGTCCACTGAAATGTACATGGCTGGAATTCCGAGAAAGGCAATTAAAATTGGGGTGGGGCGGGGAGGGGGTAGTGTGGAAAGGCGCGGTTGGAGGGTTTAAGTGGGGAGTAAGAGCCAATAAATGAACCTTGGCTTTAAAAATACATTAAAATGATTTCTTTAACTTGCTACTGAACTGAAAGTAGCTTGCACGCAAATGTGCTGAGTGGCCCATCTAGTTATTCTAGTATCTGTGCTCTTACCCAAAAAAGTTGCAGAAGTCTGCAGACTCAATTTTCAACATATTACTCAATCGTCACAATTGATAGAAGTCTTGAAATTCGAAGAATGTTGAGTGTTTAAGTGTTTGAGTATTAGTTATTTTTGCTAAACAACAAACTGAAAACTTCCAATCTTGCTAATGGACTTTTCTGCTGTATCCGGCTTTTTTAATTCTATCTTAAGTTCGAATTCTATGTTTCTATTTATAACTATTATGGAGTAAGAAGTCAGCTGAGCATTCAGTATCTTGCATTCCAGCTGCGCCAAGACGCCTGTATCACTGTCAAACATTTTGGAGCCAAATGAATCCGTGATTAGTTTAAATGCGCACTGTTGCAACAGCAGCCTGATGTACTTGCAAACTGATGCTGGCAAAATTGTGTCTGCGACCTTGGGTGAGTTGCATTGTTCAAAACTTCCTGTTTCTTCAGGGAGTTCAGCTACCCCTATTCACGATGCTTCAGGCAGTTCAGCTACCCCTATTCACGATGCTTCAGGCAGTTCAGCTACCCCTATTCATGATCCTTCAGGCAGTTCAGCTACCCCTATTCATGATGCTTCAGGGAGTTCAGCTACCCCTATTCACGATGCTTCAGGCAGTTCAGCTACCCCTATTCACGATGCTTCAGGCAGTTCAGCTACCCCTATTCACGATGCTTCAGGCAGTTCAGCTACTCCTATTCATGATCCTTCAGGGAGTTCAGCTACTCCTATTCATGATCCTTCAGACAGTTCAGCTACTCCTATTCATGATCCTTCAAGCAGTTCAGCTACTCCTATTCATGATCCTTCAGGCAGTTCAGCTACCCCTATTCATGATGCTTCAGGCAGTTCAGCTACTCCTATTCATGATCCTTCAGACAGTTCAGC
This sequence comes from Macrostomum lignano, assembly GCA_002269645.1. Lineage (NCBI taxonomy): Eukaryota > Metazoa > Platyhelminthes > Macrostomidae > Macrostomum > Macrostomum lignano. The sequence goes on along the minus strand of NIVC01000938.1, from coordinate 87,799 downwards.
TACTCCTATTCATGATGCTTTAGGCAGTTCAGCTACTCCTATTCATGATGCTTCAGGCAGTTCAGCTACTCCTATTCATGATGCTTCAGGCAGTTCAGCTACCCCTATTCATGATCCTTCAGGCAGTTCAGCTACCCCTATTCATGATGCTTCAGGCAGTTCAGCTACCCCTATTCATGATGCTTCAGGCAGTTCAGCTACCCCTATTCATGATGCTTCAGGCAGTTCAGCTACCCCTATTCATGATCCTTCAGGCAGTTCAGCTAGCCGTATTCATGATGCTTCAGGCAGTTCAGCTACCCCTATTCATGATCCTTCAGGCAGTTCAGCTACTTCTATTCATGATCCTTCAGGGAGTTCAGCTACTCCTATTCATGATCCTTCAGACAGTTCAGCTACTCCTATTCATGATCCTTCAAGCAGTTCAGCTACTCCTATTCATGATCCTTCAGGCAGTTCAGCTACCCCTATTCATGATCCTTCAGGCAGTTCAGCTACTCCTATTCATGATCCTTCAGACAGTTCAGCTACTCCTATTCATGATCCTTCAAGCAGTTCAGCTACTCCTATTCATGATCCTTCAGGCAGTTCAGCTACCCCTATTCATGATCCTTCAGGCAGTTCAGCTACCCCTATTCATGATGCTTCAGGCAGTTCAGCTACTCCTATTCATGATGCTTCAGGCAGTTCAGCTACCCCTATTCATGATCCTTCAGGCAGTTCAGCTACCCCTATTCATGATGGTTCAGGCAGTTCAGCTACCCCTATTCATGATCCTTCAGGCAGTTCAGCTACCCCTATTCATGATCCTTCAGGCAGTTCAGCTAGCCGTATTCATGATGCTTCAGGCAGTTCAGCTACCCCTATTCATGATCCTTCAGGCAGTTCAGCTACGCCTATTCATGATGCTTCAGGCAGTTCAGCTACCCCTATTCATGATGCTTCAGGCAGTTCAGCTACCCCTATTCATGATGCTTCAGGCAGTTCAGCTACTCCTATTCATGATGCTTCAGGCAGTTCAGCTACCCCTATTCATGATCCTTCAGGCAGTTCAGCTACCCCTATTCATGATCCTTCAGGCAGTTCAGCTACCCCTATTCATGATCCTTCAGGCAGTTCAGCTAGCCGTATTCATGATGCTTCAGGCAGTTCAGCTACCCCTATTCATGATCCTTCAGGCAGTTCAGCTAGCCGTATTCATGATCCTTCAGGCAGTTCAGCTACCCCTATTCATGATCCTTCAGGCAGTTCAGCTACCCCTATTCATGATGCTTCAGGCAGTTCAGCTACCCCTATTCATGATTCTTCAGGCAGTTCAGCTACTCCTATTCATGATGCTTCAGGCAGTTCAGCTACCCCTATTCATGATGCTTCAGGCAGTTCAGCTACCCCTATTCATGATCCTTCAGGCAGTTCAGCTACTCCTATTCATGATGCTTCAGGCAGTTCAGCTACCCCTATTCATGATACTTCAGGCAGTTCAGCTACTCCTATTCATGATGCTTCAGGCAGTTCAGCTACCCCTATTCATGATGCTTCAGGCAGTTCAGCTACCCCTATTCATGATGCTTCAGGCAGTTCAGCTACCCCTATTCATGATCCTTCAGGCAGTTCAGCTACCCCTATTCATGATGCTTCAGGCAGTTCAGCTACTCCTATTCATGATGCTTCAGGCAGTTCAGCTACCCCTATTCATGATGCTTCAGGCAGTTCAGCTACCCCTATTCATGATGCTTCAGGCAGTTCAGCTACTCCTATTCATGATGCTTCAGGCAGTTCAGCTACTCCTATTCATGATCCTTCAGGCAGTTCAGCTACCCCTATTCATGATGCTTCAGGCAGTTCAGCTACCCCTATTCATGATGCTTCAGGCAGTTCAGCTACCCATATTCGTGATGCTTCAAGCAATTCAGCTACCTAAGAAGTTAATTCGTCTAAAAGCCAGTCTGTTAGCACAACTATGTTTTGTACTTTTTTAGTGTTTATTCAAACCGAGACTTCAACATTTAATTTTCGAGTAGCAGCGCGCTGTGTGCCAAATTGCAGTCGTATATATATAGCAACGCAGAGAGTAGCACAGACAAAAAGAGATCTAGCTAGACTTTGCGCGGACGCGTTCGCAGAACAACCGAGAGTGGCAAGTCATGGCGGACTGGGGACTGAGCCCGATGGCCTGCAAGTCAGTCAGAAACGTATCATTTAGCGTATCATTCAAATTGCAGTCGTACTTTAAGTATTAGCTGGTTAGCTCGTGTAGTTAGTTGGTTAGACTTCGTGACTTTGCTTGATTTCGAGCTTAATTACCTTGGAATGAGTATTCAGTGCGTAGTTGGCGCGCCTATATTTTAGGTACCGAATTTCTCAGTGCCAGTTGCATGCCGGATGTTAATGGCACGTGAAGTCAAGTGGATCGTAATGCACTTCGTAGTTTAGAGCGCCAATACATAATTGTAATTAGACTCGATCCAGCTTAGACTCGTACAAGATACATATTGAAACTTGTACAAGATTTAGATTTAACTCGTACAAGATTTAGATTTAACTCGTACAAGATTTAGATTGAACTCGTACAAGATTTAGATTGAACTCGTACAAGATTTAGATTGAACTCGTACAAGATTTGGATTGAACTCGTACAAGATTCGGATTCAACTCGTACAAGATTCAGATTAAAACTCGTACAAGATTTAGATTGAAACTCGTACAAGACTCAGATTATAACCCGTACAAGACTCAGATTAAAACTCGTACAAGATTCAGACTAAAACTCTTACAAGATTTAGATTTAAACTCGTACAAGACTCAGATTAAAACCAGTACAAGATTCAGATTAAAACTCGTACAAGACTCAGATTGAAACTCAGAAAAGAGTCAGCTTACTACTTTAGTCTCGATTGAGTTAACCAATATGATGATAAAATCTTGTTTTTAGGCAGCGGCGCTGTACTAGCATCAAAGCCGTTGACTTTGCCAGAACAGTGCCACCTAGTTGAAGTGAGCACATTCAAAGACGCAGCCTATCTGCTCTGTCTCTCCGAGAGTCTCAACTTCTACTGCGTGTCGTTGGGCGCCGAAAACGAATTCTGCGCCTCCCTGGAAGCTCGAGTTACCGGCGTTACATCATTCTGTCTGCACGACACTTTCCTGCTAGTTACCGGCGTAGCTCACGTTTTGGTGTCCGCAAATCGTCGCTTAATCATGAGCGAAGCGTTCCGTGCCTTGAATGAAGATTTAAGCCAACAGCAGCAGATATTGCAGCAGCAGCAGCGTCAACTACAAATTCAACAGCAATCAGCTGCCAGTTGCTATAGCGACCGGGTTCGAAGAATCGAACGGGGCGCTAGATTAGTGGCTTGCTCGGCTAATGACAGTCTGACTGTGCTGCAGATGCCGCGCGGCAATCTGGAGGGTGTGCATCCGCGGTCTCTGGTGCTGCTTCGGGTCACCGAGTTGCTGGACAGGTGAGGGGTGGACAAGGTGTCTGTTGGACAGGTGAAGGGGTGGACAAAGTGTCTGTTGGACAGGTGAGGTGTGGACAAGGTGTCTGTTGGACAGGTGAAGGGGTGGACAAAGTGTCTGTTGGACAGGTGAGGTGTGGACAAGGTGTCTGTTGGACAGGTGAAGGGGTGGACAAAGTGTCTGTTGGACAGGTGAGGTGTGGACAAGGTGTCTGTTGGACAGGTGTCTGTTGGACAGGTGAGGTGTGGACAAGGTGTCTGTTGGACAGGTGAGGTGTGGACAAGGTGTCTGTTGGACAGGTGACGGGTAGACAAGGTGTCTGTTGGACAGGTGAGGTGTGGACAAGGTGTCTGTTGGACAGGTGACGGGTGGACAAGGTATCTGTTTGACAGGTGACGGGTGGACAAGGTGTCTGTTGGACAGGTGAGGTGTGGACAAGGTGTCTGTTGGACAGGTGAGGTGTGGACAAGGTGTCTGTTGGACAGGTGAGGTGTGGACAAGGTGTCTGTTGGACAGGTGAGGTGTGGACAAGGTGTCTGTTGGACAGGTGACGGGTGGACAAGGTGTCTGTTGGACAGGTGTCTGTTGGACAGGTGAGGTGTGGACAAGGTGTCTGTTGGACAGGTGAGGTGTGGACAAGGTGTCTGTTGGACAGGTGAGGGGTGAACAAGGTGTCTGTTGGACAGGTGACGGGTGGACAAGGTATCTGTTTGACAGGTGACGGGTGGACAAGGTGTCTGTTGGACAGGTGACGGGTAGACAAGGTGTCTGTTGGACAGGTGAGGTGTGGACAAGGTGTCTGTTGGACAGGTGAGGGGTGGACAAGGTGTCTGTTGGACAGGTGTCTGTTGGACAGGTGAGGTGTGGACAAGGTGTCTGTTGGACAGGTGAGGTGTGGACAAGGTGTCTGTTGGACAGGTGAGGGGTGGACAAGGTGTCTGTTGGACAGGTGACGGGTGGACAAGGTGTCTGTTGGACAGGTGACGGGTGGACAAGGTGTCTGTTGGACAGGTGAGGGGTGGAAAAGGTGTCTGTTGGACAGGTGAGGGGTGGACAAGGTGTCTGTTGGACAGGTGAGGGGTGGACAAGGTGTCTGTTGGACATGTGAGGGGTGGACAAGGTATCTGTTGGACAGTTAAGAGGTGGACAAGGTGTCTGTTGGACATGTGAGGGGTAGACAAGATCGATAAGTTTCCATGAAGCAGTCAAAATGAGAAATATTTTTACGGGTTTCAATTTCTAGGAAACTCAAAAATTGGCATTGAAATAAAAGAAGATTCTAGAATTCGCGTCATTAATTTAGCCGCGAATTCAATTTATGTCACGAACTGAATCTGAATAAAGTTTCCATTTTCGTCTCGCATTTATGTCTGTATTAATTAAATTGCCACGAATTCTGGCAGTCAAAATAATGCTTCTTATCTTTGACGCACTGTTTAGATTTGTACTTAAATATTTAATAAACTGCCAATTCCTTGCTTACACAGCAATACATTTATCCTGAAAGCCAGCGCTCTATGATAGTCGAAGATCTTTCAGTTCGTATAGAGACGCGTAAATTATTCAAAACATTTTCAAATACATTCGTTGTGCAATGAATTTGAATAAAAGTAAATACACATGCACAAAACTAGTTCCTTGGTTGGAATTTTAATTCACTACCACCTCGGAAGCCGCAGGCAGTTGTCGCTGCAGGCAGTTGTCTCAGCAGGCAGTTGTCGCTGCAGGCAGTTGTCTCAGCAGGCAGTTGTCTCAGCAGGCAGTTGTCTCAGCAGGCAGTTGTTGCTGCAGGCAGTTGTCTCAGCAGGCAGTTGTCTTAGCAGACAGTTGTCTTAGCAGACAGTTGTCTTAGCAGACAGTTGTCTTAGCAGACAGTTGTCTTAGCAGGCAGTTGTCGCTGCAGGCAGTTGTCTTAGCAGACAGTTGTCTTAGCAGACAGTTGTCTTAGCAGACAGTTGTCTTAGCAGGCAGTTGTCTTAGCAGGCAGTTGTCTTAGCAGGCAGTTGTCTTAGCAGACAGTTGTCTTAGCAGGCAGTTGTCTTAGCAGGCAGCTGTCTTAGCAGGCAGTTGTCTTAGCAGACAGTTGTCTTAGCAGGCAGTTGTCGCTGCAGGCAGTTGTCTTAGCAGGCAGTTGTCTTAGCAGACAGTCGTCTTAGCAGGCAGTTGTCGCTGCAGGCAGTTGTCTCAGCAGGCAGTTGTCGCTGCAGGCAGTTGTCTCAGCAGGCAGTTGTCTCAGCAGGCAGTTGTCTCAGCAGGCAGTTGTTGCTGCAGGCAGTTGTCTCAGCAGGCAGTTGTCTTAGCAGACAGTTGTCTTAGCAGGCAGTTGTCGCTGCAGGCAGTTGTCTCAGCAGGCAGTTGTCGCTGCAGGCAGTTGTCTCAGCAGGCAGTTGTCTCAGCAGGCAGTTGTCTCAGCAGGCAGTTGTCTCAGCAGGCAGTTGTTGCTGCAGGCAGTTGTCTCAGCAGGCAGTTGTCTTAGCAGACAGTTGTCTTAGCAGACAGTTGTCTTAGCAGGCAGTTGTCTTAGCAGACAGTTGTCTTAGCAGGCAGTTGTCTTAGCAGACAGTTGTCTTAGCAGGCAGTTGTCGCTGCAGGCAGTTGTCGCTGCAGGCAGTTGTCGCTGCAGGCAGTTGTCGCTGCAGGCAGTTGTCGCTGCAGGCAGTTGTCTTAGCAGACAGTTGTCGCTGCAGGCAGTTGTCGCTGCAGGCAGTTGTCGCTGCAGGCAGTTTTGCGTAGGCAGTTGTCGCGCGGGCAAATTGTCGTAGAACCGAAGATTTTACCATCTTGCTGGGTGTATATTACTCTTAAAATGTATTATATACTTTTTTATCCTCCTTTAGACTTGGAATCCCGAAAATCCCTTTTCGAGCCTTGGGAATCTCATTAATCCTTTCTTAAGCTCTGACGAAACAAAATAATTTTGTTGAAAATTTTTGATTAAAAAATATGCATAATCTATCATATAGACATCAAATTCAAATTTGAGCTCCCACTGCGAGTAAACATCTACTGTTGATGAATCCCACTTGGGATGTGTTGAGTTCGAGCTTGCAAGAGCGAATTTGGACTTCAAGTGCAAATGACTGTGCTGCTGTTTCACTTGACGCGGGAATGTCTGTGGTCACTGAGCAGCATTGCATAGACTGCACAGACAGGCAAAACTGTAACAGGCACAGGCAACAGTGCTTTTGTACGACCGAGACTAATTTGCTAATTACCTGCCCAGTGTCTTTGTTTATTCGATGGCATGGAAAATTTCCTGCTCAGCCCCCTAATTCTGCTTAGTACTTTTACATAAATGCAGCAATTAGTTTCTCCGGGTACTGCAGCACTGCTTACTAATGGCATCAAATTAGTAATTTTGAGCCTAAATGTAATGGTAGTTCATTTTTCATTAAGTCAAAAGGCGGTTTTATAATTTAATGAATGAAAGAAGTTCTATTTTTATACATTTGTTTTGGTGCTACGCAGCTTCTCCATGTATAAATCATTGAATGACAATCTTTTAAGTTGACTGATTCGTCTGTGTTAAATGTATTTATCATTGAATCGAAAATGATTGAAAATCCGAGAACAACTGTCTGTCATGGTCGGATATTTTTATCAGAGCCTAACAGAGTTAGCTAAATCAACCTAAACGTAATACTTAAGAGACAAAAGGTAAACAATGGCCCAGTCTATGGCCCAAAAGTTTGATAAGTCCATATACTAAAAATGGTCTGTCGGTAGGTAGATATGTGTGTGATCGATTAGAGAAAAAACTGCTCAACCGATTTTCTTCAAACTTGCACTGTAACGCTTTTTTACATAACTTCGGAAAACCGAAATAATGCTTGAACTGAAGTTTTCAATTACAAATGTAGGATTCTACGGATGAAATCTATGAGTCTATGGGTTCTGGCTGGCCGCAAGGGTGTTCAACCTTTACTTTCCAATTCTTCATTAAGATACAATCGAATTTTGCGCTAACAATGACAACTTAAAAACCCAAGTTGGTAAAAATTTGGATGAGTGGATTTTAATGTCAATGCTAAGATCTCAAGAATGAGGAGTCAAATTATACGGAGTAGAGGATTGAAGATTTAGGAGAAATAGGAGTTAAGGAGTCAGGACTGCAAATAATAACGAGAAGTAGACTACTAGAGGTACCTCAGGACGAGTAACTCCCTTCTGTCGTCACTCTTGAAAAAATCATCACAGAAAGCATGAGATGAAGCGTTCTCTCTTAGGGAAAGTTCGGGGTCGGGTCTGGTTTCGGTCCGGTCGGGTTTCGGGTTCGGGGTCAGTGTTTCAGTGAAAAAATGTAAACCCGAACACCGCTAATTTCAACAGTTTACATTTAGCTACTTAAACGGTCATTCGAATTACGCATGCAGCATTCAATTTCGGAAATCGGATATTCTATTTCACACCATATAGTGAGGGCGTTCATTCTTTCTATGGGAAAACTTAATTCTGCATGCAGATTTCTCACTCAGTTTCGGCATGCAGCATTCAATTTAAACATCAAGGTACGAGGGCAGAGGTAGAGGCGGCTTCTTGAGTTGCGCCAGATGGACATAATCCTGCTCGTTTCCGTATCGCCCTCAGGGTTCAACCTTACGAGCTATCATCTGCCTCACCGATCTTTTCAGTTCTTCATCTCACTGCTTCTTCGAACACCTCGTCGCTCATTCTTCTTATTCGTTATATCTTTTCAAAAAAATGATTTCAGTGTATGCTCCCATACATGAAGCTTCTGTCTTCTGGAAGCGAACTTCAAGGAGAGCAGCATTCAGTTTACAGAGGGATGTAATAGAGAGCTATACATGGCGGTTTGAAGTATTTGTTGTTAGCTTAAGAGGAGCTATTGAAGATTGATGCAGTAGTGTACGCTAAAAATGTGCGTCAACAATTTTGTGCCGAAATTGAATAGGAAATATGCATGCAGAAGCAAGTTTTGTCTATAGCCAGAATGAACGCCCTGACTATGGTATGACATAGAATATCCGATTGCCGAAATTGAATGGGTCGTTGCCGGCGCCGAATTCTAATGACAGTTGAAGTAGCTAAATATAGAATGATGAAATTGAATGTCAGCTTGCCAAAATGGAATGCGAGTTTGATTTAAATTGAACGGAAAAGGTGTAGCAGTATAGCAGATATTCTGTTAGTGGTCCTTGAATGAAACATAAGAAAAGAACAGTAAATTGAAACGAAAGCACGAAAAGCTCCAATTATGTACCGGTAACGCAGGCTGTTAATTTTCGCCAGGCTCAGCAACCTAAAGTCACAAAATTGGCTGGCATGCAGACTGAAAGATGGCGTAGTGAGTGACAGTTCATCTCACTGCCATCCGCCACACTTCGCAGTCCTCCACTCTCGCCTCTTCGGCGATCCTCTGCTTGACTAGAATCGCTCACCTCTGTCCAAGGCTTCAATGACCAGGTTGTGCATCTTTCATCACTGATATTTGTCCATGTTCTTGGTTGTTGGTCGCTATCTTCATCTTCCCAGCTCATTTTTTGCTGATTTGTACGAGGTTAGAGAGCGATGGTAAGCCTTAAGCAGACTTGAGAAGACTAAGCTACACCTTTCCCGTTCAATTTAAACAAATCTATACAATTTAGACAACTCTAAATTCATTTTCGACAATCTATTTTTATACTTTCAGTTGGACTTTCAAATTAGACAAAGCAAACCTCGATTTAGACATCAGATGTTCGCTTTAGACAGCGGATATTCAATTTAAACAGTTCCTCATTCAGAGCAATTTGTCAAAGGTCAAAATTTAAGTCCTAGGGCAAAGCTAACATTCAATTTCGAAAACCGTAATTCAATTTACACACACTCATATTAAGCCCTTCAGACCTTTGCTTCCTATCACTTTTGCCTCTGACCTCGAGAGAGAGAATTGGAGACTAATTTATACATTCCGTAAGAGGGGCCAGCCTCACCTCCTAAAATCGGATGTTTTTGCTTTCAACAACAGTGTGCATAAACACAACAGAACAAAAAAGAAAGTAGGTAACAACATGCAAAAACTTGAACAGTCTAGAGACAGTTCCATAGCTTCGGCAGTTCATTCATCGACTTATTCAGTCGCCGTGGATTGGCACACGTGCCAGGCATCTTGGCACATACGATAAGCAGTGGGTGTACCATTCGTGGCAATTTCCGTGTCACAACGCCCACGGTGATGTCTGCCATGCGCGCGAGTTCGTCTCGCCGATACTGCACCAGTGTTCGGCCAGCGCGGGCCTCCGCGGTTGGGTTGATGAAGCCGTCGTGATCTTCACCAAGTTCTCGCTTAATTGCTGCCTTCCATGCCGAGATAGCACTTTCAACTGGCGTCAGGAAAGGACTAGCGAGGGAGCCGCCGGAATTCATAAATGCCAACAACCTCATTCAGCTTATCGTCGTTATGGCTGCTCACGTTGTCAAAAACCAGATAGACCACTTGCCCTGGCCAAGCTGCCTGCACGTTTCCAGTCGTGATTTGCAAAAACTCTGCAAACCGATCCTTGGTCGTGCCGCTGGTATAGACTTGATAGTGGACAACGCCAAGTTGAGGAGACATAGCCAGACAAACGGTGATGCGTGGGCCCACCTGTCCCGCGACTCGTCAATACGCTCTTCGACCTTGAATAGCCTGTCCCTGCTGCCGCCGCATCCAACTGTCAAAACCAAACTCATCATTGTATACCTTTAGCGCATTGACAACTTCAGGGGAGCGCCACCAGTGGCAAAAGGCCTCTCTCTCTCCGCCAGAACGGCCGGTGAGTTTCTCTCGGCCGGAGCATCACGAACTAGTTTCACGGAATACAAGAGACCTTCAAGATGCCGACTTAATGTTGACAAACCAACAACTGGCTTGTTGGAAAAACGTGCTTGCAAACGAGCATTGATGTCCTCCAATATCAGAAGACATGGTTGTCTTCCAGCAACTCACAGCAGTACTGTCCCATCTCACCGTCAAACTTCATATATATCCTACCGCTTCCTACCTGCTTCCACTGACTTCTTCATCGCTTCCGTTCACCTCTTCCTCCATGTTCGTGCGTTAGATCTGTAGACAAATGTTCTTCACGAAAGAAGCAATTCGAAACAGTATCCTTCTCTTGTTCTCTTTTGCCAAACGACCGTCGTTTTATCTGTGCTAAATTCAAGGCTACAGGGACGAAAATCGTTCTCATTTACAGCCAGACATCGGTTTCCCTAATAGACAATTAACTGAGACATGTAAGCGAAGAGGTCAGAGGCAAAAGTGATAGGAAGCAAAGGTCTGAGGGGCTTAATATGAGTGTGTGTAAATTGAATTACGGTTGTCGAAATTGAATTTTAGCTTTTCCCTAGGCCTTAAATTTTGACCACAGACAAGTTGCTCTGAATGAGGAACTGTTTAAATTGAATATCCGCTGTCTAAAGCGAACATCTGATGTCTAAATCGAAGTTTGCTTTGTCTAATTTGAAAGTCCAACTGAAAGTATAAAAATAGATTTTCGAAAAGAATTTAGAGTTGTCTAAGTATAAGATATTCTATGGGTTTGAGGTCGGTATGTGATTAAATCACATACATCAGAGCCGAAGGCTCTCGGGATTTACTGTAATCACATACCGACCTCAAACCCATAGAATATCTTATTTAAACTACTTTAATTTTGCGGGATGTATTCAGATAAATCCCGGAGGCATACTTGTATGTCTATGGTTGAAGTTGGGGATGGGGTGTGGGGGCGAAGCCCCCACATTCTTACCATAGACAAAATTTCATTAAGAGATTTCTCGAGTCACGAAGGAAGAGAAAAGAGAAGCTCGCTTATTTAGATACATACAATAATCCTTGCAATATGTCCGGGAAAGTGATCGATTAAGTAAATAATAAACGCCGTTTAATTCACATTCTGTGGTTAGAATGTCCGAGGCTGCGTTTAATGGTCTCGAGGCGAGCGTAGCGAGCCGAGGACCATTGATTGTAGCCGAGGATATTCTAACCATAGACTATGATGAATTAAACGGCGTTTATCATATATTAAATTCGATTGCTCCTGATTTCGAGGAGATTATATGATATAATATCCTAGTTTTTGTTAAAAATTACCACAGACAACACATTCCCGGCTCAGAATAGTACAATTTTTAACGATTAAATAAGCAATCGTATTTTATATCCTGCAAAATAAAATCTATGTTAATAACCTCCCTGAAAGTGAACTTTAAAGTGGTTTAAGGGGGTTTTCCCATCAACGCCCTTAAAGCATGGGTATTAATATACTATTGCAGATTGGTTTAAATAGAACGGGAAAAGGTGTAGAGCTCCAATGATAAGTCTTTGCTCATCAAACTTTTGGGCCATAGACTGGGGGCAGCAGTTGTCTTGAGTGTAGCGTTCTGCCACTGGATTAAGTCAAGTGCTCCTAAGCTCAAACTGGCTGCAAAAAGCGATAACAATATTGTCTTTCTATTTTAGCTCGGTACTCTCTGATTATAGAGATTGACTTCTAACTGACTCTAATGACCAAGTTCTACCATATTTTGATAGTTGATTGACTTTTGGCTTGGAGGTGTTGCATAACTTTGACAATTTACAAGTCAGTGAATTAATTCACTGCAGAGTGTACTTCTATATTGCGTCAATGCCTAGGGTATTAGAATTTCAAAACAATTCAAATTGGCTGAATTTCAAGTCAACATTAACATTTTGTAATAGCTTCTGCCTTGCTGGATTCCGTTACCAACATCCTTAATTGCCAAGTGATCTTGAGTCTATAGCTGGGTACTTATCTGGCTAGTCAATTTGTAAATTGTACGCAACAGAAGTCACTTTTCCTGCATAGGCAACATCAAAGAGTTTCGATTATAACTTGCCGCCGGTCATCTTGTTGAACACTGTCAGCGAAATCGGCAAGTTAAGTCAAATCGGGCGTGGTTAATATGCAGCTGATAGCTTCCATCGCAACGCATGTTACCTCATAATTGATGCTGATTTGCATTGACAACTGAAAAAACTGAAAAATGCAAAGGTCGTTCATGAGGGAAAGTCTTTAAGCTGTATTTAATCGAATTGCTTAGTGACCCGTATCACAAAGCGATTTACATTCGCATTTTGTTTAGTCCAGTCATCTGTATAATTCCTATCCCCAGACTAATACTGTTTTTCAAATACAACAAAAGAAAATCTTTCAACCCTTGCAAATACTGGCAAATCAGATTGCTGATATGTGCTAGCCTTTCTCAGCATTTAGGCGCAGCCTTATCAATTAATGAAAAATCTTAAGCTGTAATTAACTTCTTTGACATAAGTCAGATTTTCTAGAGCAACGAGTCACCCTTGAAACTCCTCGCCATGTCGCAACTGCCGCCCATACCGCTTCTTTGTCTTCACCTTCTTTTTACTCGGTCGCACTTTTCCCAATTCCAGGGCAGCGACTTCAAAAAGCTAATTAATGCACACCTGCAAGGTTATAAGAGATAAGTTTTACGGCATAGTTGCTCCAAAATTCTGATACGACTCATCTGTGCTTAAAATGATAATTAAATAACTTGCAGACTTCTTTCAGTTTCGTATCTTTCGGGGCTTCTTTCAATTTGATTTAAAGTTATGAATATCTTTTTCGTACCTTAAATTTGTCTGAAACATACCAACGAAGTGACACAAACTGTCAACCGAACCCACAAACAGACACCCAAACCCACAAACTGAGAGCAAAACTCAGAATCTGACACCCGAACCCATGAACTATAAACAGAACTACGAATAATATGAACAAAGTAAAGCACTCTGTAATACTTTAGGTCATTTCTGGACCTGCCAATCAGTTCCCCCACATGACGTACACCTTCGCATCGCCCCAATGTTTCTTCCAACAGGTCTAACTACGGCCAAGCATTCGATCTGATGCGCCGCCATCGAATCAACCTTAATCTCTTAGTGGATCACAATCCGCTGTCGTTCATGACTTCAGTTGCAAATTTCATTGATTCTATTGGCAAAGAGGACTACATTAATGTGTTTCTGGCTGAACTTGAGTGAGTTTAAAATGTCAATTCGGATCAATATGCATACTCCTGGTGTTGAATTAAACAAATACAGCACAACTTGAGTTGTGTTGACCCCCATTGTGGCCCCCCTCGATTCTTTGGTGGAGTCTCTTGAGGTGATCCTCTTGTGACCTCCTTGATTCTTTTGTGGAGTCTCTTGAGTTGACCCCCCTTGTGACTCCCTCTTGATTCTTTGGTGGAGTCTCTTGAGTTGACCCCCCTTGTGACCCCCCTGATTCTCTCGTGGAGTCTCTTGAGTTGACCCCCCTTGTGACCCCCTGATTCTTTAGTGGAGTCTCTTAAGTTGACCCCCCTTGTGACCCCCTGATTCTTTAGTGGAGTCTCTTGAGGTGACCCCCTTGTGACCTCCTTGATTCTTTTGTGGAGTCTCTTGAGTTGACCCCCCTTGTGACTCCCTCTTGATTCTTTGGAGGAGTCTCTTGAGTTGACCCCCTTGTGACCCCTTTGATTCTTTAATGGGGTCTCTTTTGAGTTGATTCCCTTGTGACCCCCTCGATTCTTTAGTGGGGTCTCTTGAGTTGACCCCCCAATTGCGACCCCCTCTTGATTCTTTTGTGGACTCGCTTGAGTTGACCCCCTTCTGACCCATTGATTCTTTTGTGGAGTCACTTGAGTTGACCCCTTGTGACCCCTTTGATTCTTTGGTGGAGTCTCTTGAGAAACCCCCCCCCCCTTGTGACTCCCTCGATTCTTTGGTGGAGTGTTGAGTTGACCCTCTTGTGACCCCTTTTGATTCTTTTGTAGAGTCTCTTGAGTTGACCCCTTTGTGACCCCCTAATTCTCTGGTGGAGTCTCTTGAGTTGACCCCCTTGTGACCCCCCTAATTCTATGGTGGAGTCTCTTGAGTTGACCCCCCTTGTGACCCCCTAATTCTCTGGTGGAGTCTCTTGAGTTGACCCCCTTGTGACCCCCTAATTCTATGGTGGAGTCTCTTGAGTTGACCCCCCCTTGTGACCCCCCTAATTCTCTGGTGGAGTCTCTTGAGTTGACCCCCTAATTCTCTGGTGGAGTCTCTTGAGTTGACCCGCCTTGTGACCCCCTGATTCTTTAGTGGAGTCTCTTAAGTTGACCCCCCCCCCTTGTAACCCCCTGATTCTCTGGTGGAGTCTCTTGAGTTGGCCCCCCTTGTGACCCCCTGATTCTTTAGTGGAGTCTCTTAAGTTGACCCCCCTTGTGACCCCTGATTCTTTAGTGGAGTCTCTTGAGGTGACCCCCTTGTGACCCCCTAATTCTCTGGTGGAGTCTCTTGAGGTGACCCCCTTGTGACCTCCTTGATTCTTTTGTGGAGTCTCTTGAGTTGACCCCCCTTGTGACTCCCTCTTGATTCTTTGGAGGAGTCTCTTGAGTTGACCCCCTTGTGACCCCTTTGATTCTTTAATGGGGTCTCTTTTGAGTTGATTCCCTTGTGACCCCCTCGATTCTTTAGTGGGGTCTCTTGAGTTGACCCCCCAATTGCGACCCCCTCTTGATTCTTTTGTGGACTCGCTTGAGTTGACCCCCTTCTGACCCATTGATTCTTTTGTGGAGTCACTTGAGTTGACCCCTTGTGACCCCTTTGATTCTTTGGTGGAGTCTCTTGAGAAACCCCCCTTGTGACTCCCTCGATTCTTTGGTGGAGTGTTGAGTTGACCCTCTTGTGACCCCTTTTGATTCTTTTGTAGAGTCTCTTGAGTTGACCCCTTTGTGACCCCCTAATTCTCTGGTGGAGTCTCTTGAGTTGACCCCCTTGTGACTCCCCTAATTCTATGGTGGAGTCTCTTGAGTTGACCCCCTTGTGACCCCCTAATTCTATGGTGGAGTCT
>NIVC01000938.1:0-65000 GCA_002269645.1 Macrostomum lignano | reverse complement strand
TGCCGACCTGATTTATTTAATCAGTACGATTAGATAAAGCAATTTTCTATTTAAATAAAATCGCTGATTGCAGCAAAACAATTCAAATTGGAAATGCATTGCTGCTGTGCAATCATTGGCACGGGAAAGGACGCTTATAAGGCATGCCACACAGCTGTACTGAACCTCAGCTGATTGCCTGTCTACACCGCCATCCGCCAAATCATGCAGCCACTTCCCACCACAATCTCATCCCACTTCCCTTCCCGAAGGATTTCTTCTTAAAGAAGACGAAAACTCGACATTGCAAGGGGTAGCTTTTTATGGACTTCGTTTGATCAGCTGGGGTAGCAGGGCAGGGCTTAAACTAAATCTTGGAGAGTAGAGTCCTGCCACCATCTCTGCAGACACCCCCGGCTCTTTCCCGCACAATTCCCCGCGCGCTCCCTGCTCGCTAAACCGAATGTGACACGCAAAGCCGCTTCATCAGCAAGTTTCTTCTCTGCGTTTCCTTATCTTCTCCTAGAAGAGAGTGTTAGAGATGAGAAAAAACAGTGCCTGACTTGGAAATGAAAAAAACTTGTTTTGCCTTCTTTTTAATAAATTCATCCCAACTGCCACAATCTGAATGCTATTGTATAAAATAAGTCATCATATGCAGAATGATATCAAATTGCCGCTTTGTACTCGCCTGTATAGCAAGATATCTAACTGTACATTCTAGTGGACGGCTGGCCCAATTCCTTGCCTCCCACCTAGCTTTTATCTGATAAACCTTTCACTCTGCCCCACCCCACTCCACTCTTCCCCACCCCACTCCTCTGCCCACCCCACTCCTCTGCCCACCCCACTCCTCTGCCCACCCCACTCCTCTGCCCACCCCACTCCTCTGCCCACCCCACTCCTCTGCCCACCCCACTCCTCTGCCCACCCCACTCCAATATGCCCCACCCACTCCTCTGCCCACCCCACTCCTCTGCCCACCCCACTCCTCTGCCCACCCCACTCCAATATGCCCCACCCACTCTAATCTGCCTCAACCCACTCCAATCAACCCCACCCCACTCCTCTGTCCACCCCACTCCAATCTGCCCCACCCCACTCCTCTCTACCGACCCCACTCCTCTCTGCCCCACCCCACTCCACTCTGCCCCACCCCACTCCTCTCTGCCCCACCCCACTCCACTCTGCCCCACCCCACTTCTCTGCCCACCCTAGTCCAATCTGCCCACCCCACTCCTCTGCGCATCCCACTCCACTCTCGTAAGTCAGTCCACCCCGGTCTAACAGTAGTCTTATCCATGCCTGAGGAAATCCGACAACACAAGTACTTATTAAACACAAAAGTCTTACCCGATAATCTTCAACTCATGCAGCGCCTATCGACAGCCTGGGCGAGCGAGCTGAAAAATTCCGGTCAAATGGAGTGGTGCGGACTGGTGAACTACCAAGCGGGCCTGTACACCGAGGCTGCAGAAGCCTTCAAGGCCGCACTGTGCCCGGAGATGTGGCTGGCCGCCGCATTGCTGGCTGCTGCGGCCGGTAGCAACGGTCTGGAGAAGGAGGCTCACGGAATGGCAGGTGAGAGCTGCTGGGATAGTGTGGGATCTGTGTTGGGATAGTGTGGGATCTGTGTTGGGATAGTGTGGGATCTGTGTTGGGATAGTGTGGGATCTGTGTTGGGATAGTGTGGGATCTGTGTTGGGATAGTGTGGGATTTGTGTTGGGATAGTGTGGGATCTGTGTTGGGATAGTGTGGGATCTGTGTTGGGATAGTGTGGGATCTGTGTTGGGATAGTGTGGGATCTGTGTTGGGATAGTGTGGGATCTGTGTTGGGATAGTGTGGGATCTGTGTTGGGATAGTGTGGGATCTGTGTTGGGATAGTGTGGGATCTGTGTTGGGATAGTGTGGGATCTGTGTTGGGATAGTGTGGGATCTGTGTTGGGATAGTGTGGGATCTGTGTTGGGATAGTGTGGGATCTGTGTTGGGATAGTGTGGGATTTGTGTTGGGATAGTGTGGGATCTGTGTTGGGATAGTGTGGGATCTGTGTTGGGATAGTGTGGGATCTGTGTTGGGATAGTGTGGGATCTGTGTTGGGATAGTGTGGGATCTGTGTTGGGATAGTGTGGGATCTGTGTTGGGATAGTGTGGGATCTGTGTTGGGATAGTGTGCGATCTGTGTTGGGATAGTGTGGGATCTGTGTTGGGATAGTGTGGGATTTGTGTTGGGATAGTGTGGGATCTGTGTTGGGATAGTGTGGGATCTGTGTTGGGATAGTGTGGGATCTGTGTTGGGATAGTGTGGGATCTGTGTTGGGATAGTGTGGGATCTGTGTTGGGATAGTGTGGGATAGTGTGGGATCTGTGTTGGGATAGTGTGGGATCTGTGTTGGGATAGTGTGGGATCTGTGTTGGGATAGTGTGGGATCTGTGTTGGGATAGTGTGGGATCTGTGTTGGGATAGTGTGGGATCTGTGTTGGGATAGTGTGGGATCTGTGTTGGGATAGTGTGGGATCTGTGTTGGGATAGTGTGGGATCTGTGTTGGTATCTATGTGGTATCTATATTTGGCAGTGTTGTATCTAGCTATATTGGGCAGTGTGGTATCTATATTGAGGCAGTGCGATATCTATATTTGGCAGTGTGGTATCTATATTTGGCAGTGTGGTATCTATATTTGGCAGTGTGGTATCTATATTGGGCAGTGTGGTATCTATATTGGGCAGTGTGGTATCTAGCTATATTGGGCAGTGTGGTATCTAGCTATATTTGGCAGTGTGGTATCTATATTGGGCAGTGTGGTATCTATATTGGGCAGTGTGGTATCTATATTGGGCAGTGTGGTATCTAGCTATATTTGGCAGTGTGGTATCTATATTGGGCAGTGTGGTATCTATATTGGGCAGTGTGGTATCTATATTTGGCAGTGTGGTATCTATATTGGGCAGTGTGGTATCTAGCTATATTGGGCAGTGTGGTATCTATATTGAGGCAGTGCGATATCTATATTGGGCAGTGTGGTATCTATATTGAGGCAGTGCGATATCTATATTGGGTAGTGTGGTATCTAGCTATATTGGGCAGTGTGGTATCTATATTGAGGCAGTGTGGTATCTAGCTATATTGGGCAGTGTGGTATCTATATTGGGCAGTGTGGTATCTAGCTATATTGGGCAGTGTGGTATCTATATTGAGGCAGTGCGATATCTATATTGGGCAGTGTGGTATCTATATTTGGCAGTGTGGTATCTAGCTATATTGGGCAGTGTGGTATCTATATTTGGCAGTGTGGTATCTATATTTGGCAGTGTGGTATCTAGCTATATTGGGCAGTGTGGTATCTAGCTATATTGGGCAGTGTGGTATCTAGCTATATTGGGCAGTGTGGTATCTATATTTGGCAGTGCGATATCTATATTTGGCAGTGTGGTATCTATATTGTGTGCTCAGATGTGTCAGTGCACTCGGTCCCAACTGCATAATCTAATCAAATACTTTCCCAGATATGCTTACAAGGACTTAGCTGTACTTTTCCCACACTGCACTTTTCCAGCCCGACTTTGCGAGGCCGGTCGGCATGCGGACGCGGTGCTGCTGTTGAGCTCGCTCAGGCCCGACCCGGCTGCTCCAGTGAGTGGGTCCGCAAATATTTTAGGGATTTTGATCCCAGTTCGCTCGGTAGCAACGCATTTGCTCGGTTCCGTTATTCGACAGAAAAAAAAAGATTTTAATCTGCTAGCGTCGCCTGTCTTTTTGTCGTAGGCGACAGGTTTTTTCTCTTGGAATTTTCCCAGTGGAAATCTCTGGAATTTTCTCTCTAAAAGCCATCAAGTCATTCCAACATCTGTAAGTCACCAGCTGATCGTTAATCAAGCCGTGCGTGGTCTTTACTTAACGTCACATCTGACTGCAATTTGAACCTATTATATGTATGTCTTTGCCGTTTAATTAAGCCGATCCAGCGCAGGTGTTTCTGTATACTTAATCCGATTGCTCCATTTTACTGACCTTAAAATTTTTCCCTAAATATCATCTTGGACACCGGTCCATTTGTGACACCCAGCTATTAAGTAGCGCTTCGCTGCAGGCTGTTAACTTAGCTATTAATTAATTTACCAGGTAGCGATTACCGGCCCTTCAGCGTTTTCAGCGGCCTTGGATGGCTGCCTTTGGCAACGGTGCGAACTCTTGGTAAGTCAACAACCCTTGGATGACTCAGCAAAAGCGTATTGCGTGCTTTGGAAATGCTTAGAAAGCAAAGAAAGCCTACTACTACTACTTCTACTACTACTACTACTGCTACTACTACTACTAGTACTACTACTACTACTACTACTACTAGTACTACTACTACTACTACCACTGCAGATCGCCCAGGCGGCCAGTCAGTCCGAAGCAGCCGAACTGCGCTCCACTCTGATCGAAGCTGCCCGCCAAGCCGTCGAACGCGAAGCCGACGATGCGGCCAACGACGCGGCGCAGTTTGCCGAGCAGCGGGACCGCCTGATCCGGCTGAGAACCGAGCGGGAGGCCCGAGCTGCTGGGGGCGGTAAGCGCGCATTGATTTATTTTAAAATAGTGAATTAATATTTCGGCTATACTACTGATTGAACCTTATTTTTAGTAGTGTCTAGCTATGCTTTAAAAACTGTACTTCCGATAGGATTTGACTACTCCGGTCAGCAGGGGCGTCAGCAGCGGGCTGGCGCGGTCGGCCCCGACGATGACGCCTTCTCGGATGCGGGCTCCACGGTCAGCCGGGCCTCGTCTGCCTCCTTGACCTCCGCCTCGTCCGGCACTCGGAAAAGTCGTAGAAAAGCCAAGCGGAAATTGGAAACGGCCGGCGCTAAGCCCGGCCATCCGCTTGAAGAGCTCGGCTTGTTGAACAGCCTCGCCGATTGTTTAGCGCGGCGCTCCCGGCGCCAGACTCAGGCGCGCCAACTATGCGCGGCTCTAACCGGACTTGGCGAACACGCAGAGGCCTGGCGCCTACGACGCGCCGTGTCGGCCTGCCTCACGAGGCTGACCTGCGGCTCGGCCAGCATCTGGCCGAACGCCGCCGCTGCCATTGAGGATGACGCCAGTGGGGCTGGTGGATCATCAGCTACGATGGTGCGCACCGCTCTGGCCTACGGCTGCGTGCTGCCCTCCATGGGGAGGCCGGACTCCCTGCTGGCCGAGCTGGAGTCTGCCAAGGCGGCCTGGCAGCGGCTCGACTGGGGCGGCCCTTGTTGAAGGGTCTTTGTAGGGACTTGCAGCCCTTGTTGAAGGGTCTTTGTAGGGACTTGCGGCCCTTGTTGAAGGGTCCTTGTAGGGACTTGCAGCCCTTGTTGAAGGGTCTTTGTAGTAGGGGCTTGCTTTAATAACATAAACAGAATTGCGATTGTGCATTATACATATAGTGTGACGTCATCGCGCCACATCGCCATCTGATTTGAACTTTGGTTGCACTGTTGGCCTGAATCATTAAATATACAATGCAACCATAATTACAACATGAATTCAGTCAACAGTCAACTACGGTGACTGTGTTCTGGAAAACATGAAGTACAAGATATTTTCGTTGGATTTTCATTTTCGTGTACATCCGACATACTCAGAGCTACATTTTCAGAGCTATCAGGTATTTATAAGTATTAGATGAATTAAAACTCGCTAATAAAAAATAAAATCCGACAGTCTGTTGAAACTTGAACTGCTTCACCCCAATTGCGAAAATCTGTTCGCATATAGCCCTACTATAAGTAGCTGAATGGGTGTGAAGTATGTCTGTATTTATAATAGTTAAGCGAACCGGAAAAAAACCGCTTGGGGCAAAGCAAAATTAACATTTCTCAATAACACGAGAGTCCGCCTGGTCTGTTCGGACTCCGGGAAATTATTGCAAGCAATGCGCTAATTATCGTTATCTAGATTGATCAAGTTACTATAACTGGGTTAGTCGTTAGGGGGATTATAGAAAAAATATCTCGAGAGATCAAAACATTGGCCCGACAGCGCCAATTGTTTTTGCAGAATTATTTTTCATTTCCAAGAAATAAAAATAAACAAAAGCAGTGCGCGCAAAGGTCTGGATATACAAAAGAAGAAATTAGCCCGGACAAAAAACCGAAAGAACTTCCAATTGAAGGGAAATTATAAGGAGATAATGAGAGTAAGCAAGTTTATCATTTTAGATTAGTTACAGACACAGGTAGCGGGATATCTTGGAAGGGCATAAAACTGTAATTAAAGATGGTCAGAGTAAATAATTAGCAATGACGCGAAATGACAAGCAGCGATGATTAAAAGGGCAGGACAAACAATATAGTGGCATGGAATAGCACGTACGCAGCGCAGAATCCCAGTTTTATATAGACCGCTTTTAAATATAGACAAAAAAACGCGTTTCAGTTACTATTAGTAGTGCCAATAGTATAGCTTAGGATATTAACAAAACATTTAATTTTCAAACATTTTTTGTATTAAAAAACAACAATAAGACTAATTAACAGACGTCAAATAGTAATTAATTGATTGGGCAACAATATATAATAAATTATAATGTTATTAGATGACAAAACCGATATCGGTGGGACATTGTTTCTCATGTCAATCAAACTCGGTCAGTCCGTCACTGCCCGCCAGACTGCAGCAGCCGATCGATAGCGGCATTCACGTCGCCAAATGTGGCTTGAATGGCTCGCAGGTTGGCTTCCCGGTTGAGGAAGCCCATGCTGGCCAGCTGCTCCAGCTGGGAGGCGTAGCGCTGCTCGGGCGGCAGCTGCTGCTGTTGCTGCTGCTGCTGCTGAGGGTTGGCGACACCGCCTTGACTGGCCATCATGCCCAGCATTGACTGCATTAGCGAGGCCATGTCTGTCTGGTGCTGCTGTTGCGGCTGCTGTTGCTGCTGCTGCTGCTGTCCTCCTGCTGGGGCGGCCTGCTCACTGCCTGCGGTGCCAGCCTGCGGTTTGTGCGCGGGTGAGTGTTTATGAGTTAAAGAGTGGGTTTAGGTTTAGGCTTATCTTTATGAGTTTTTGATCGCTCTGATGTGCCAGCGGCCCAGGCTCGATTCCAAATGCAGTCACATTAATTTGGTGCTGAATTGGAATCTCGGCTTGGCTCTCTGCTCGTGCAATTAACGGCCTTGAGAGCCAACCCCCCAAAGCACATTGAGGTGTACATGCCTAACGATAAATAAAGTTGGGGCCGCTGTACACTCCTGTGTGAGTGTGTGCCTGTGCGTTTGACTGCGTACGTATCCGCGCGCTTGTGTGCCTGCTCAGGGGAGTCGGCGGAATGGGCAGCAATGCCTCTCGCCGGTTGCGTGACAAAGTTAAAGGTCGCTGAAGGTGCCCCAGGTGCACACAGCTCACCAGACTCTAACTAGCTAAAAAAGCTACAATGAGAGCTCCGGAAACTCACGGGCATCATGCCGGGCACAAAGCCGGGAGCCTCCTGTTGCAGCACCCGCATGCTCTCCTGAATCTGCATGATAGCCTGCAGAGCTCTCGGGTTGCTCAGCGCCGCCTGAGTCTGCGGATTGCTCATCTGGGTCATCATCTGCGGCAACATCTGGCGCATCTGGGCCTGCAGCTCGGGATTGCCGGCAACCAGAGGCGAATTGACCAGCATGGACTCGGCCAGCTGCGGGTCAGCAGCCAGCGCCTGGCAACAATTGGGCATGGCGGGGGAAAGGCTTTAGCAACGCGGAAATCTATATTAATAATAAGTAGCCCTTAAAGTCTCTCATAATCAATCAGAAAAATTCCCTTAAAATTACATCAGAATATTTGCGTAAATCAATCCTAAAAATTCTCTCCGATACCAAAAATTCCCCCAAAAAACCCGGATAATTCCCTTAAAACAATCCGGATAATTCCTCTAAAATCAACTTGGATAATTCCCCTAAAATCAACCCGGATAATTTCCCTAAAATCAACCCGGATAATTCCCCTAAAATCAACCCGGATAATTTCCCTAAAATCAACCCGGATTTTTATTCCCCTAAAATCAACCCGGATAATTCCCCTAAAATCAACCCGGATTTTTATTCCCCTAAAATCAACCCGGATAATTCCCCTAAAATCAACCCGGATAATTCCCCTAAAATCAACCCGGATAATTCCCCTAAAATCAACCCGGATTTTTATTCCCCTAAAATCAACCCGGATAATTACCCTAAAATCAACCCGGATTTTTATTCCCCTAAAATCAACCCGGATTTTTATTCCCCTAAAATCAACCCGGATAATTCCCCTAAAATCAACCCGGATAATTACCCTAAAATCAACCCGGATTTTTATTCCCCTAAAATCAACCCGGATTTTTATTCCCCTAAAATCAACCCGGATAATTCCCCTAAAATCAACCCGGATTTTTATTCCCCTAAAATCAACCCGGATAATTCCCCTAAAATCAACCCGGATTTTTATTCCCCTAAAATCAACCCGGATAATTCCCCTAAAATCAACCCGGATAATTTCCCTAAAATCAACCCGGATTTTTATTCCCCTAAAATCAACCCGGATAATTCCCCTAAAATCAACCCGGATAATTCCCCTAAAATCAACCCGGATTTTTATTCCCCTAAAATCAACCCGGATAATTCCCCTAAAATCAACCCGGATTTTTATTCCCCTAAAATCAACCCGGATTTTTATTCCCCTAAAATCAACCCGGATAATTCCCCTAAAATCAACCCGGATTTTTATTCCCCTAAAATCAACCCGGATTTTTATTCCCCTAAAATCAACCCGGATAATTCCCCTAAAATCAACCCGGATTTTTATTCCCCTAAAATCAACCCGGATAATTCCCCTAAAATCAACCCGGATTTTTATTCCCCTAAAATCAACCCGGATAATTCCCCTAAAATCAACCCGGATTTTTATTCCCCTAAAATCAACCCGGATAATTCCCCTAAAATCAACCCGGATTTTTATTCCCCTAAAATCAACCCGGATAATTCCCCTAAAATCAACCCGGATTTTTATTCCCCTAAAATCAACCCGGATAATTCCCCTAAAATCAACCCGGATTTTTATTCCCCTAAAATCAACCCGGATAATTCCCCTAAAATCAACTCGGAAAATTTCCCTAAATCGACTATGAAAGTTCCCCTACAACAACCCGGAAAATTGCCCGATAGCCAAGTGGCGCGCACCTGCATCATAGACTGCATATAGGGAGCCTGCATAGCCTGAGACAGCATAGCCGGATTAGATTGCAGCAGCTGCTCCTGCAGGCTGCGAATTCCCGGTTGAGTAGCCGAAGTCGAAGAGCCCGATGACGGAGGCTGCTGCTGCTGCTGACCACCAGCAGTTGAAGCAGCCGAAGCCCAGGGATTTGGCAGCGGCTGGTTGTTTTCCGTGCCCTGCTGATCCGAGCCTGTTGGCCGCGTGCCGCCAGCCAGATTGGCGAACGGATTGCGCGACATCGACTCCTCGGTGGCGCTGAGCATCGGCTCCTGGATGTCGCGGTACATTCGCTGCAGATGGCCGAATCCGCCTGGTACGCTCTCCAGGTTGCTGAGGGCGCGATCGTAATTGCGCGACATCTCCTCCATGGCGGCTGGGCTACGGGCCAGCTCCATCGTTTGACGGAGAATCTGCGGCGGAGTGGGCGGGGGGTTAGATAGTCATAGGGAAGCTGGTAGACAATCATAGGGAAGCTGTTAGACAATCATAGGGAAGCTGTTAGACATTCATAGGTAAGCTGTTAGACAATCATAGGGAAGCTGGTAGACAATCATAGGGAAGCTGGTAGACAATCATAGGGAAGCTGTTAGACATTCATAGGTAAGCTGTTAGACATTCATAGGTAAGCTGTTAGACATTCATAGGTAAGCTGTTAGACAATCATAGGGAAGCTGTTAGACATTCATAGGTAAGCTGTTAGACATTCATAGGTAAGCTGTTAGACAATCATAGGGAAGCTGTTAGACATTCATAGGTAAGCTGTTAGACAATCATAGGGAAGCTGTTAGACAATCATAGGGAAGCTGTTAGATAATCATAGGGAAGTGTTTGAAAATCATAGGGAAGCTGGTAGATAGTCATTGGGAAGCTGGCAGATAATTATTGGAAAGCTGGTAGATAGTCATTGGGAGGCTGGTAGATAGTCATTGGGAGGCTGGCAGATAGTCATTGGGAAGCTGGTAGATAGTCATTGGGAAGCTGGCAGATAGTCATTGGGAAGCTGGTAGATAGTCATTGGGAGGCTGTTAGATAGTCATTGGGAGGCTGGCAGATAATCATAGGGAAGCTGGTAGATAGTCATTGGGAAGCTGGTAGATAGTCATTGGGAAGCTGGTAGATAGTCATTGGGAAGCTGGTAGTCATTGGGAAGCTGGTAGATAGTCATTGGGAAGCTGGTAGATAGTCATTGGGAGGCTGGTAGATAGTCATTGGGAGGCTGGCAGATAGTCACTGAAAAGCTGGCAGATAGTCATTGGGAAGCTGGCAGATAATCATTGGAAAGCTGGTAGATAGTCATTGGGAAGCTGGCAGATAGTCATTGGGAGGCTGGTAGATAGTCATTGGGAGGCTGGCAGATAGTCACTGAAAAGCTGGCAGATAGTCATTGGGAAGCTGGCAGATAGTCATTGGAAAGCTGGTAGATAGTCATTGGGAGGCTGGTAGATAGTCATTGGGAGGCTGGCAGATAGTCATTGGGAAGCTGGTAGATAGTCATTGGGAAGCTGGTAGATAGTCATTGGGAAGCTGGTAGATAGTCATTGGGAAGCTGGTAGATAGTCATTGGGAAGCTGGTAGTCATTGGGAAGCTGGTAGATAGTCATTGGGAAGCTGGTAGATAGTTATTGGGAAGCTGGTAGATAGTTATTGGGAAGCTGGTAGATAGTCATTGGGAAGCTGGTATATAGTCATTGGGAAGCTGGTAGATAGTCATTGGGAAGCTGGTAGATAGTCATTGGGAAGCTGGTAGTCATTGGGAAGCTGGTAGATAGTCATTGCGAAGCTGGTAGATCATCATTGAGAAGCTGTTAAATAGTCATTGGAAAATTAATACAAAAATAATATAAAATAAATCTTGTTTTACCCGAAAGAAACGTTTTATTGTAAATAAAACTAAGCGTATTTTGCTACCGGCTAGGTTACTGGGGTACAGAGCTTGCGCGGCAACTATCAAAGTAACAGGCAACCACTTCTCTGTAACTGGCAAGCACAACAAAAAACCCAGCTGTCTCACCTCAGGATTGTTTAGCAACGAGTTGAGCTCCGGATTGCGGTCCATGAGATCCCTCAGTTGCGGATTGCTCTGGATCATAGCTCGCATAGTGTCCGGATTGGACATGATGGACTGTACCAGGGGGTTGTCCAGCATCTGGCGCATCATCTGCGGATTTTGCATCATCTCCCGCTGCATTTGGGACTGCATATCTGCTAGGCCGCCGCCAGACTCGACACCCGCGCGAAACAGATCGGGCAGAGGCATGCCGCCGGGCGGGTTCGAGGCGGTCTGGTTGTTAGGCACGCTGCTGGTTGCTGGAACAGAGCCGGAACCAGCGGCTGGTTGCTCAGCCGCTACAGGTCGGGCAGTCTTGATAACCAGATGGACAACCAGACCGTCCTTGATGCCCAGAGCTGGCAGAGTTTCTTCGTCTTTGAGAATTTTGCCAGAAAAGATGAGGCATAACTGGCTGGAGTCGGTGTCAAATTCTTTGGACACAGCAGAGCGAAGCTGATTGATAAAATTAGGTATAGGAAAGATGGTTGAATTATTGGTTATTAATTTATGATTTAATTAATAATCATGATTAAGTCTGTTAAACTTACAAATAGCACTATTTACATACATGCGCAACTTCCCTGATTTACACTAGCCATGCAACTTACTTATTGACCAAAAATGCGACTTACAAATGTATCATTTTTATGTACATGTATTTTTATGGGCCACATTGAGACGATCAAGAGTCAAGACTAGCGATGGACCGAATGTGGTTTTATGCAAGTTTTCAAAACCGAATCCGAATGTACAAAAATTTCAGATTCAAATCCGAATTTAAGAAAAAAGTAAAAGGTAAATGGCGAAAGTAGCTATGACAATTTTAAGTTATGAAAATGCCTTGTCATCGAATTAGTGCCACATATTAATAAAAATATTTTAAGTTTTCAATTGCTGTTTATATTGAGAAAAAGTTTTTAGAAAATAAAATAATTAAAATATCTAATCCTAACCAATTCTAATTACTAATACTAACTGATATTACATTTGTGCTATTTGATAACTTTACCATAATTTGGGAAAAAATTGAATCTAAAACAATTGTATTTTTTTAAAAAGTGAGACATTCCAAATACTAGTAAAATATTTTAAGTCAATAATATATGTTAGGGCCAACTATTTTGCTTTGTTTATCTTTTTAACAATTGATATATGTTTATTTTTTGCAATTATTGGCCATCTGCTTATTGCATTATTTCAGTGCTAGTTAACATACATGTGCAACAAACCTAGGGATTCACCTGGCTGTTTTTATTGGTAGCACATACTGATACATGTAAGTCACGTGACTACTATTTTAGCAACTTACATATTAATGTTGCCAATTGAAATTGCCAGGTAAATCTCTAAGTTGCACCCAAATATGCTTATTAATCATATCATTTTATTGGCATACAATTTACTACAAAGGCTATCCCAAAATTAGTATTAATTTTCATTACATTGTTCTAATGATCCAAACATACATGCCCAACCTCAAAATTTTACCCATTTAGTGTGACTTAGTTTTGTCCAGATTTGCAACTTAGTTCCTCTTGATTGCAACTTAGTTCCTCTCAATTGCAACTTAGTTATGGCATGAAAACTTATAGAAATGGTAGCTATATCTAATATTGACTAGGTCCACACATATATAATCATAACAGCTAGGCATTATGGTTATAATAGAATCAAAACTATGCACATGATAGCTGGGTGATATGTCTATAATATTAGAAATTATACACACAATGGCTATGTTTGTACAATATATAATGCATTTCATATATAGAGACAATAGCTATGTCAAATAAAACATATAGAGTACCAGTAGCTGTCATTAATATTGAAAAGGTTCACATTGAAAGAAACAAGAATGATCATGTCCCTAATATCTATACATATAAAAATGAAAACTCTGTCTATCTGTCTATGTACTATTTTGATTGCTATAGACTCCCAAACTGCTAATATATGCCCAACACCTGTCCGACCCATCCAAACCAGACAGGTGAAATGGCTGCCAGCCGAGGTAAGTTGCAAAATTCTGGCAGAAACAGAAGAACTAAGTCGCAATTAGGAGGAACTAAGTTGCAATTGGGAGGAACTAAGTTGCAATCAGGAGAAATTAAGTCACAATTGGGAGGAACTAAGTTGCAATCAGAAGGAACTAAGTCGCAATTGGGAGGAACTAAGTTGCAATCAGGAAGAACTAAGTTGCAATTGGGAAAAACTAAGTTGCAATTGGGAGGAACTAAGTTGCAATCAGAAGGAACTAAGTCGCAATTGGGAGGAACTAATTCGCAATTGGGAGGAACTAAGTTGCAATCGGGAAGAACTAAGTTGCAATTGGGAGGAACTAAGTTGCAATCAAGGGGAACTAATTCACAATTGGGAAGAACTTAGTCGCAATTGGGAGGAACTAAGTTGCAATTGGGAGGAACTAAGTTGCAATTGGGATGAACTAAGTCGCAATTGATAGGAACTAAGTTGCAATTGGGAGGAACTAAGTTGCAATTGGGAGCACCCCACCATCTAAGCTTCAGTGAGAATGCAGCGTGGCAAAGCAGATAGTGGCCATTTTTGTGGCAAAAACTGGTCATCTGGCCACAGTTCCACTTGTGCAGCAGTGCACAGTCACTGGTGACTGGTATGCCAATGTTTGCCTGCCAGAAGTTCTGAGTGTTCTCTCCAGGCATTGCCCAAGAACTGAGTTTGGGGCATCCTTCTCCATCACAACACCCTAGCCCACAAGGCTTGACAGGTGGCAGAGTTCCTGGCCGGAAAGCGCATTCAAGAGCTCAGTAATCCACCTTACAGCCCCAACCTGGCCCCTTGCAACTTTTCTGTGTTTCCACAAATCAAGCACAGGATGAGTGGAATCTGCTATGGATCACCAGAAGCTGCAGTGGAGGCCTTCATCCAGCATGTGGAGGAGGTGCTTGCTTTAGATTGGTCCAGCTGCTTTAGCAAGTGGTTAAGTGCATGAAAATTTACATTGAATCTGCTAGAAAGTACTTTGAAAAGATGTAACTGTTTTTTCTCTTTAACTATTTCTGTCTGGGCACATCTGGAAACTTATTGCTCAGTCCTCATTTAGTCAAATGCAGGTCTATCTTTAAGTGAAGTATATAATGACTCAAAGAATATACACCTATACATGTGAGTGCAGGAGTGTACATATACAAGTTAGTTTGCCAGACATATATAGTATAGTATGTAGAGTGTAGCCTACAAGGTACAGGCTACAATGCAGTTTAGTACTATAGTCTACAATGCTGCATAAGTGAATAAGTGAATGATAAATCAATCAGTAAAGAGAGTGAGAGTAGGAGAAAGGGAAAAGAAATGAGGTACTTCCATGTTTCAATAAGCACAAGCATGCATGAGGCGTGCTACCCCTAGTCCTTCAGTGTGGTGGTGCATAGGTAAGTTGCAAATCTGGACAAAACTAAGTTGCACCAGATAGGTGAAATTTTGAGGCTGGGCATGTATAAAACTGCTCAACCAAATTATACCAAAATTTGTACCTATCCTAAACTCACTATGGTGAATGTCTTATGCTATCTTAGAATTTCCTAAATCTAAGTCTTCATACCTAAAAGTGCAAAAAACTGCTTAAAATTTGTAACTTTGTAATTCTCCATAGTGCCACTCCACTTTTACTAATTGTCTTGAAATTTGACACAAACAATCCTCAACTATTTTGACACTATTGTGTAAAATTTTAAGTTTTAAAGTTAATCCTGTATTATGCTATACACTTTTAAGTTAGCTACTATTTGTCAGTAAGACAGCTATCCCAACTTGGGCCTAGAGCCCCAGATCATGGATCAGGCAATAGGGCTGAATATATATATTAAATGTATTATATTTTAGAACAGCTTTATTTATAGACATTTCTGCACCCACATTCCATTTCAAGTTAAGTTAAGTTTAACTCAAGTGAGTTAAAAAATGAAAGCTGGAATTTATACTTTAAAAAAACTTATTAATACCTTTCTACTTAATACAAACTCCTTGTATGGCAATATATATATACTTAACATTTATCAGACATGCCTATAAGCTTTAACATTAAAGACACAAGCCATTAATTTAACTCTTGGGTTTCCTTTTAGCTTATATTAAATGTTGTCAAAACTAAAATTAGTTACCTTTTTGATTTTGTGACTTGCCTTGGCTGGTGGCCCTTTCACCTATCTAGTTTGGAGAGGCCCTATAGGAAAAAGTTGTAAAACCGCGGACGGTGTCTGGCGCACTTTTGAAATTTTTCTAAAGCGCAGCGCACGCACAGGCGCAGCGCCTGCGCGCGCTGCCCTTTCTTACTGGCTGCTGCTCTAGCAAATACATATACATGGAAATGGGTATAATACCTCTGTTGAAGGGGCTTATACACTTGTAATTTATTAAGCTTAGAGATGTTCCGAAAATTCAATTTCAATTTTCCAAAATTTGAAATTTTTTAGAGCGAATTTCAATTTCGAAATAAAATTTAGAAGTGAAAATTTTGGTAGTGTCTAAAAAGTCGCTAAAAATAAACTACTTTCTATTACATATACATGTATTACTTTTTGCTTAAGCAGTAAATTGAAAGTAAAAAAGTGAGTGTTGATCATACTAAACTTTGTTTTTCTGAATTATGATTTCGGGAAATTTCAATTTTGATTTTGAAAAGTTAGCAAATTTTGATTTCGACGAAACTGCAGATCTTTCGGAACATCTCTAATAATCCTAAAGTGCAGTAAAATAGTTTGACTCTTTTCTAAAGCATGCGTCCGCGGGTTTTTAACATTTATTCCAATAGGGTAGAGAGGTACCAATCATTTCAGTGACAAGTTGATTTTGTGATAGACACACTTCATTTTCAATAAAAATCTAAGATTTTATAAGTATTGTAATTCTAGTGATAAGAGGCACTTTATAATATTAGGTTATAAATATTTTGTTAAGATTTATGTTTCGTAATACATTTAAAAATTGTCTAAAAATTATAATATTAAAGGAAAGAAAATGAAACTAATTATATTGTTTTCTTCCTGTGCAGATCATTTTGAATTGTCCCCAGGGTTTTTTTTTTGTGCGCAGAGTGTGCGTATGCACCCTAAATTTTAAAATCGCACCCTGAAATTAAAAAAGTAGGTGCGGTTTAGGTGCGGTCTTATAACCATTTTTCTTTAAAGGCTTAACCATGCTTAAGCTATTTTTTATGCACTGCCTTAAAATATGAAACAAAATAACTCTTTAAATCCTATTAAGTCATATAGGCGATATAGCCTATAGCTATAGCCTTATGTAAGATATTAAAATATACATTCCCAGTTGTCTGAAATGTGAGCAATGTGAGGGTTTCACGAGAGATATTCAGACAAAGGCTCCCTAAAACACGCCCCACACCGGGCCCCGAACTGCTACACATTATAACATTTTTTGTCAATGCAGTATTTGATTGCAAGGAAAAGTTAAAATAGTAATGGAATAAATATTTTTATTTATTTTTTTAAATATTATTATTTTTATATTCTCGTTTTCATTATTAAATTATAATATTATTATTTTATTAATATTATTATTAATATCACTTATTGTTCACCGAATTTTATATTTCAAAGTAAAAAAACTAAATTTAATAAAAACTTGAAGCTTAACAGAAAACGCATTCTGAAGTGTCTTTAGTTATAGTCCAATTTGTTTTAATGTGTAGCGCTGCAGGGCGGTGCGGGCGTGTTTTAGGGAGACCCATTCAGACAGACATTCAAAATGATTGTCTGTAACTTCAAACAAAATTGACCCGCTTCAA
The DNA here is from genome assembly GCA_002269645.1 of Macrostomum lignano. Taxonomy (NCBI): domain Eukaryota; kingdom Metazoa; phylum Platyhelminthes; family Macrostomidae; genus Macrostomum; species Macrostomum lignano. Next base: position 48,009 of record NIVC01000938.1, on the reverse strand, counting down.
CCATCTTTTTGGCAAATACTTACGCAAGTGTTGGGCGTCTAATAAGCTTTAATTTATTAACTGAAGTAAAAATCCTTCTGACATACATTGATTTAAAAATTGCTTAGCAACACTAGCTCTGATTAGAAATCGCTTTACTGTTGACTAAAATTGTTTTGATCGTAGCAGCCTAAAAGCAAATACTGGATTTAAAAATGCTTCGATTTACTCTATACGCATGTCTCAGCTTTAAAATGACACCTCAGGCGTCGCAAAAGACAGCTTTGATGCTGAGATATTCGACACTAAACATGCATTGCTTTGCGCAATCTCACATTCAGAAATTTCACTGATTTTTTGTCGATATTTGTGCAGTTGCCATGTCCTTGTTTTTCATCAGAATCTTATCAAATTCTAGTCATGTCTATACGCATGTCTCAGCTTTAAAATGACACCTCAGGCATTGCAAAAGACAGCTTTGATGCTGAGATATTCGACACTAAACATTGCTTTGCTCAAACTCACATTCGGAAACTTCACTGATTTTTATTCAATATTTGTTCAGATGCTTGTCTACTTCTCCATTTATTAACCATCGCATGGAGCCTTGCTAACGTACAAGTGTATGTAGTTACAGTAAATGGGGTTTTTGTGACTCACTTAAACTTGTTTACGCATTCTGCAGCTATTCGCCGCCTTTCATTGGAGTGTTTCATGGAGTCCAGTTGATAAATTTCCACAAATTGGACTGCTTCTACGTCAGATCTCAACATTTGGAACCGTCCTTGAACTATTTCAGAGTTAAGTGAGCTAATGGCATCAAATGGAAGGCTAGTGCTCGTACTTGTAAGCGAAGCAGGTTCACAATTGAAATGGTTGTATTCATGGCCATGGGATCTAAACTGATCTGTTTTACTTTCACGATCGCTTTGGTCTCAGAAGGAGCAGCAGTTGATGGACTGAGGTGAGAAGAAGATGTGTCACGACTTGAGCTGTTTATAGAAAATATCTTTATCCAATTAAATATTTTCATGCGGCTCCTTAGGTTGTTCCGAATTCCGAGTCTAGAAGTCAAGACAGAAAAAAAGTTAAGAACTGCTACTGTAGTCCGTAGGGATTGGAAAGCTTAGCAGTACATTAGAAATCGCCAGTTCAATCTAAAAAGTTTGAAGTACATATAGCTATTGGGTTGCAACAACAGTAGAAAAAATTCTTTCTTTTTATTTTATTCCCACCGCTTACCTCATTCCGATTTGGATAGCAGAATTGCCACGCAAAAAAAGTAAAAACATAACAATAAACTATTTGCTTCATATTAATTGCCACTGACTGTTAATAAACGCGACGTCAATTTCTCTCAATAACAGTTGGAACATGTTTCTCGTACACTCGTATATTTATTTGAACTGCAAAGCGGTGAAAAAGTCATGATTGGTTGCCATATGTACAAATGTACACTCACAGACTCACTGACTCAGGTACAATCTATGCAATATAAAGGCAGGAATCATTAAAAATCAAATACTTAAGACAGTTTAAGAGAAGTCCAGGTTTAAACTGGACATGACTAGAATTTGACAAGTTTCTGATGAAAAACAAGGACACGGCAACTGCACAAATATCGACAAAAAATCAGTGAAATCTCTGAATGTGAGATTGCGCAAAGCAATGCATGTTTAGTGTCAAATATCTCAGCATCAAAGCTGTCTTTTGCGACGCCTGAGGTGTCATTTTAAAGCTGAGACATGCGCATAGAGCAAATCGAAGCATTTTTAAATCCAGTATCTGCCTTTAGGCTGCTACGATCAAAACAATTTTAGTCAACAGTAAAGCAATTTCTAATCAGAGCTAGTGTTGCTAAGCAATTTTTAAATCAATGTATGTCAGAAGGATTTTTACTTCAGTTAATAAATTAAAGCTTATTCGACGCCCAACACTTGCGTAAGTATTTGCCAAAAAGATGGTTGAAGCGGGTCAATTTTGTTTAAAGTTCCAGACGATCGTTTCGAATGTCTGTCTGAATATCTCTCGTGAAACCCTCACATTCTAAACAAGACTCAAGAGAAATTGCACTCTGAGCCTTAAAATTGCACCTTGAAATTTGGCACAAGGTGCGATTTCGCACCTTATCTCTGGCAAAAAAAAACCCAGATTGTCCCAGAATATTCAACCATAAACAATAAACCTATAGAAAATTTTTATGAAATGCAGAGATAACTTAAAGATATTTACTTAATGCTGATTGCACATTTAAATTAGAAAACATAATTCAAAAGACTGCAATTTTATAGTTGTAATTAAACAAAATTAAATACTACAATACTTAACCATTTAAAAATTATAAAATTTTAGGCTCAATATCCTTAAAGATTTTTAAGTAATTTTCTATTTAAAAAAAGAATGGCTATAACTAAAATTGTATTTTTCTTGTTACCAAAATAACTTTTGCTTGTCACCAAAAGGAATGTCATTGAAACATCTCGTCACCAAAATGACTATAATCTGTTTGGACAAGTTGGACATGTATGCCACACTCCTAATCATGTAGTATATGCCCAAAATTTCGGGCGTGCATTGGCCTTGCATACCAAAATTAGGCATGCATAGTTGGTATGCATCACTCCTGAAAAAATAATATGCGTGCACACCTGGTATGCACTTTATAGAAGCATGCATAAGAGTTATTGTAAAGTTGAAAAAAGAATAAAATAGTTCATTTTAAGTGCAAATTTCAAGCTTTCCAGATTTTTCAAGCTTGTAAAGGAGCATTTAAACAAATTTTTGCATGTATAAATTTTCTGCTGCAAATAGTATTGCCAAAAAAGCATAAAAAGCAACCAAATTATTTGGTAGTAAGGGTTTATTATGCAATTTAAAAAGGGTATTTTATTGTCACAACATAAAAAAGGTCATTTATTATCACAAAACCGGTGTATTTTTGAGAATGGGCATGCACTTACATTTTTTGGCGTGCATTTATAATTACTCAAATTTTGTTCAGGTGTGCACCCAGCATGATCTGGACCATACATGCGCAACTTCTGAAATTACGCTGGCCGTGCGACTTAGTTTTCGATAAAAAATGCGACTTACCTATGAAAGAGCCAAGCAAAAACTTTAGGTAAACGGCAGGAGTAACTATGACCATATTTTTAAAGCTAAATGCCTCGCCAGCTAATTAGTGCTGCGTGCAGATTCTGCGTTTTTATAACAGCTAATCAGTGTCATCTAGTGGCGGCATGAAGCAATTAGTAAATTGTCAGTACAGTGTAGTGAGCATACTACAAAAGTCATGATTCATGAATGTCCAGAAGTAAGTGAAGTGAATACAGTGTGACCTATAGCTCAAGAACGATTTGCTAGACGATTTGGCATGGAAGATGAGAGCCCTGATTCAGATGGCTCATCAGATGCAGAATACGAATCCAGTAGAGATACAAGCTGTGAAAACCCACAGATTTTTAAACCACTGAATTCTAATTCCCGGAACTATTTTTGCATAGATTCTAAATTTGAAGTCATGCTCAAACAAAAACTTGTTAACAGTTAGGAAAAAGGCAAAGATGGGAGTAATGCATGTTAAACTAAGATTTGAGGCCTTTGCAAATTCTCTCCATTCCTCAATCTTCTCATCCTCTTTTTCTTTTCTCTCTCATCCCTTATCCCTTCTCTCTTTCCTCTCCTCTCTCCTCTCTTTCCTCTCCTCTCCTATCTCTTCTGTCTCCTCTCTACTTTCTTATCTCTCCTCTCGTCTCTCTCCATTCCACTCTACTCTCTCATCTTATCTTCCCTCTCGTCTCTCTCCACTCTACTCTCTCATCTTATCTCTCCTCTCTTTTCTACTCTCTCATCTCTCCTCTCTTCACTCTCCTCTCATCTCCTCTTTATCCTCTCTTCTCTCATCTACTTTCTTCTCTTTCCTCTTTCCTCTCTTCTGATCTCATCCATCATCTTTTCTTTCCTCTTTCCTCTCATCTCCTCTTCTCTCTCATCTCTTTTTCCTCCCTCAGCTTTTCTCTCCTCTTCTATCTTTTCTCCCATCGCATCGCTCGCCTCTCCTCTGTTTGCTTATCTCTAATCTTCTATTCCCTCTACTTTGAAGTAAGAAAATATGCACATATTTTTGCTGAAGATAAGAGGAGAGAAGAGGGCATTGAGGAGAAAGGGTAGAGAGAAAGGGGGAGAAGAGAGGAGAGTAAAAATGAGAGGAGAGAGAAGAGGGAAAAGGGGGGAGAGAGAGAAGAGGGGAGGCAAGGTAGAGAAGAAGAGAGAGATGAGAGTTGAAGAGACACCAACCTAAGTAATGTTACCAACCTTAAGAAAGTAGTTACTTCCGCTTGGTGTGGACGTATGGACAGTCACACTTGCATGTGCTTGGTGTCATTTGAAAGCGGCAAGTCTCTTCTTTAAAATGACACCAATTGCAAGAGATTTGAATCTGTGCTTCAAGAGATATGGACGATTAAGTAGAGAAAGGTCAGTCATAGACTTACAGAACCTTAAAAATGTCAATAGAAAACTTTTATCACGAGCGTAATTACTCCAGAAAAAACAAAAAACACAATAGTACAGTACAGAAGCAGGTGAAACAGATAACAAGCAAATTATCACACAAGCGAACAACATTAAAATCATTCATCGGTTGGCAGACTTGTCATCTTGCTGACAGCATGGTCGCCATGAGCTGTGCAAAGTTGCCTGTGGATGTCAGCCGATTTGGTTCCGGAGCTCCAAAGTGTAAAGATGGCATGTCGCTGCCCAGTCTTTGAATGCACATCCATACATGCGCAACCTCCGAAATTCGGTCGGCCATGCGACTTAGTTTTAACAAAAATGCGACGTAGTTTTTGGCCAAAAATGCGACTTACGTGTAAAAAAACCCTAAAGCAAATAAACGCAACTTTAGGTAAACGGCAGGAGTAACTATAACTGTCTTATTAAGCCATAATGCCTCGTCAGCTACTTAGCACTACTACTTGGTTATTTTTTTGGGTGGGCATTTTTGCGACTTCCTTGGTTGGCCGCCAAATCGGTCGGCCGGATCGGCCGACTCGGCCGACTGTTGCGCATGTATGTGCACATCCATTTGCAGTTCACAATTGAAAATTGAATGTCAATAAACTTTGCAGGCGCAGCAGAAGCAGTTTTACAAGTCTCGTAGTTTTATGAGACAGCCCCTCTCGTTCACTGCATCACATTTGGTCATAGACAGCCCATGATTACGAAAAAATCGATAAAATCGTAAAAGTTTTCTGTTGACATTTTTGAGGTTCTGTAAGTCTATGATTGACCTTTCTCTACTTAATCGTCCATATCTCTTGAAGCACAGATTCAAATCTCTTGCAATTGGTGTCACCTTAAAGAAGAGACTTGCCGCCTTCAAATGACACCAAGCACATGCAAGTGTGACCGTCCATACGTCCACACCAAGCAAAAGTAACACTACTTTCCGGACGCCCCTCGTAGTTAGGAAGTTTCAAAGAACCCGAGGGGCGAGGGCCAGATAGAGGGGCTTCGCGAGCCGGAGTTTGCCAACCCCTGCTCCAGAGTTTAAGAAATCAATGGGAAACTGTTGACGCGGGCTTCTGATTTCAAAGATCTTGTCTGTTGTTGAAGGCTTCTATTCTGTTTTTGCTCTCCTGCCACACTTGCACCTACTACCCCCTGATTGCCTCTGATTGTGACTTACTTCCCTCTTATTGCGACTTAGTTGCTTCTTTTTGCGACTTACCTAATCCTTTTTGCAACTTACCTAATCCTTTTTGCAACTTACCTAATCCTTTTTGCAACTTACTTAATCCTTTTTGTGACTTACCTAATCCTTTTGCGACTAACCTAACCCTTTTGCGACTTACCTAACCCTTTTGCGACTTACCTAACCCTTTTGCGACTTACCTAACCCTTTTGCGACTTACCTAATCCTTTTTGCGACTTACTTAATCCTTTTTGCGACTTACCTAATCCTTTTTGCGACTTACCTAATCCTTTTTGCGACTTACCTAATCCTTTTTGCGACTTACCTAATCCTTTTTGCGACTTACCTAATCCTTTTGCGACTTACCTAATCCTTTTTGCGACTTACCTAACCCTTTTGCGACTTACCTAATCCTTTTTGCGACTTACCTAATCCTTTTTGCGACTTACCTAACCCTTTTGCGACTTACCTGATCCTTTTTGCAACTTAGTTTGCTTCTTTTGCGACTTACCTGATCCTTTTTGCGACTTACCTGATTATTTTTACAACTTAGTTTGCTTCTTTTGCGAATTGTTTTTCTTTTGCTTCACCATTTTCCCTGAACTGCTCTTTTTTTCGCTTTCCTCTTGCCTTTCTTGGTTCTTGTGTTTTTCTGTTTTTGGTTGACTCAATTTTGCGACTTACCCCTGGTCAGCCACGATTTACGGTGGCCGGATCGGCCAGGTCGGCCAGCAGTTGCGCATGTATGATCTGGACTATGCGTATGGTATATATGCCTAGTATACACAAATATACAATCCAAACTATGGGTAACTAACAGTATGTTATAGAAAATTTTTAGCCTTAATATAATTAAATATAAGGCTGCACAATAATGCAAGCAATGTGATATTTTAATAGCCTAAAAATATTTAATGAAGATTGGTCAATTTTTTGCTTTGCACATTGTTGCAATGACCAACTAGACTAATCAATTTCATAAAAAATTATAAACCATGATATATATATGTTCAATAAAGAAAAAAACTGATAGTGACACACACTACCATCCACAAATGCATGCTTTTTTAGAATTTTAGATAGAGGTTAAATTTAGATCGACTACTGAGTATGATACTTACATCTTTAATTGTACCTTCAGGAGAAAGTTGAACACTTCGTTTTTCTTTTGGTGATTTAATATGAACTGTGATCACATTATCAGATTCAGCCATTTTGCAAATCAAGATAAATTGTAGAATAAATAATTACCACCTTTGGCTAAAATTCGCACCAGTTAGGAAAAATTGTTCACCGTAATTGCAATTTTGAAATTAATTAATCGCATTTTGGACGGCTTTAAAAGTTATAACAACATTATGTGCACTTTAAATACAAATTTTAATTTAATTAATGTTAAAGATATTAAAAAGATAATAGTTTGCTACTTTTCAAAAATTTATTAATATGCATTGCTGCTCAAAAAATCTACGGACACGTAACTTTAACAGCAAATACATGATCGTAACCCATGACATTGACTTGATGAAAATTTACTAAGTGCGGCAGGAACGAATCAAGGACATATGGCTCCGCTGGTGAAATCTCAATAGGACGGGAAACTACTACAACATTATGCTACGAAAGGCTCCACGGGTGTCAATAGGGCCATACATGTAAAAGGCAAGACATATCAAAGGATTAACATTGGATCTGCAGCTCCTATCAAAAGCAATTAGAACTAATTGTGCTAAAAACTATGAAAACCTCGCGACTGCATTTTCCCCGCATTGATGCGCGCATTCTTTTCAAGGACGATAATTAAATCATGAAAATTAACCTCTATATATATAGTGTAACCCCTATTTTATCATAGCCTATAATATATCATACAGTCTAGCTCATGTCTCACCCAGTCAGCACATTACTCACTCAAACTAGCACAATCAATCACTCAATCTCACCCAGTCTAGCGATATCCCCTATTCTTAGCTAGCATGCATAAAATCGCAAGCCAATGCAATCTTTTCAGCCAAAAACAACAAAGGGAAGCGGCTATCAAATATTTGAACACAAAATTTGCGTTTGGATGCTTGACACTTGAATAACAAATAATTTATGGAAAGCTAAATTATATTTCAGTTAGTAGCGATGAAGAATAGGTTTAGAAAAATGGTCAATCAATGTGGCAGAGTTATAGGTACTCGTAATTCTCAGAGTCTATTATACATGTATAATGACCTAAGGATAGATTTATAAGAGTCTATGGCCCAGAGTCCATGACCTAGGATAGATTTATAAGAGTCTATGGCCCAGAGTCCATGACCTAGGATAGATTTATAAGATTCTATGACCCAGAGTCCGTGGCCGAGACAAGAACTACTTAACAACTCAGGACGCTACACTCGCGAATGGTAGAAATTCTAGAAAAGGCCGCTTGCTTTAGCTGTGTCTATGGCAATGAAGCCTTTTCACTAACATTCTTTCATATTCTCAATGCTGGTTCAGACCAGCACTGCTGGTTTGTAGCAATAATTTGTTTCGTCTAAAATCTTGATAAATAGCAACACTCGATCTTTTTCATCAAAATGCCAATGAAGTGCTGCATCCCTGGATGCAGAAGGAATTATAAGAGCGGTGAAAAATGCACTGTTTTTGGCTTTCCAAAGGAAGAAGCTGAAGCTGACGCATGACTCAATGCGTTGCCTGTGCAAGTTAAGGCCGTAATTTATGTAGCCGTTTGAACCTAATTTTTCGTTTCTACTATAAAGATACGTATATTAACTGAATTGTGATGATCATTCCATTCTATCTGTAGAAGGCTAGCATCTACATGGGAGTCTGCAAAAATCACTGGCCTGAAAATGCACCACTGGAACGAACTAACCGCCATACACGCCCCAGCGACCCACGCTCAATCTTTAAAGATTTTTCATTGACTTCCCTGCGTCAGACTGTCTCAAGTAAGTATGAATGGTTGTGTACTTTGTTTACTTACTAAGTTGTATCAGCCTGTTTCAAATATTTTAGGACGCTCTAGAGATGCTGGTCGGCGAGGCTTGCTGTTAGTCGACAGAGCTAGGGCCCCTGATGAATTGACTGCCTTCAATGCTGTCGACAGAATTGTCTCGTGGGCACTTATTCATTACGTCAGCTTTGATCCTGGATTTTGTTACCTCCGGAGGCTGGGTTGTTCAATGTCAGGATTTGCGAGTCTATTTTTTGCTCATTTATGAGCGCACTGTTGATTCCTCCGTTCGAGTTAAGAGCGACTTCACAGTCTTGGCGTATCGGCGCGATGTGCTTGTAGAAATTTCTGACATATTAGGTTTTCAGCACAGGCTGCAGCGCTACAGCCAGCTGGAAGCAATTGCCAACAGGACGCGGAGCTATGAAATCTCTGCAAGCAGCCGATCTGACTAGAATCATCTGATTCACGTCAGCAATATCTTCTACGCCAATTTCAGCTAAGCTTTAAACCAACCCGGTGGCGCTCGTTACTTGGTCTCGAAGACTGCATGGCCAACTCCATCTATAAAGGCATGGTGCGCAGAGATTCCGAGACGTCCAGACAATCTACCACCGTTTGCTCTCGCCGACTCCGCAAACTGAAGCCTAGCTGAATGTTTCTTTCAAAACACCTGTATATTTTCAAACTTTGTTATAGCTAGCCATCTATGTTTTCCTTATACAGTTACGTTGCATATCGTACTTTTCAATTGTCATTTACAATTCTTATGCTGGGAATATTTGCATATATTTATTGTTTGTATAACTATAAAAATAATTATTATAGCGCAAAACTTTTATTATTATTTAGCGAACGACGCCGAGGAAGGAAGGCAAGGCACGACACGGGCGAGGGAGACGAACCCGGGCGGAACAGGCCCCTGTGATCGGTCAAATATATTTTAGTGAGCTCAGTTCGAAAGCGATTAAAATAAAAATATGGCTTTAAAGGAGAGAATAAAAAAAATAAAAAATGAGCTTGCAAACGCGAGACAGGGTAGCTGGGCCAGAGCAGCTCCGCGCGGCCTAAAAACCCCCAAGGGCCGGGGTGATGGGACTCAAGCACCCACCCCCCCCCCCCCCCGCGAGACAGAGCATGCACAACGGAGAGCCCACACAGGCCCTGGGCGGCCCCTCCCCGACGTGTTCGCTAACCCAGAGTAGCTACGCTACTCACAACTTAACGAACGACGCCGAGGAAGGAAGGCAAAGGCACGACACGGGCGAGGGAGACGAACCCGGGCGGAACAGGCCAAACACCAAACAATAGGAGAGGAGGCGAGGGGGATCGCAGTCAGTAAAACAGAAAATTAGACTTGGGCGGCAGCCGCCAAAGCTCCCACAACACGCCGAGAGCCGCCCGAGAGTGGCAGGTAGCGCAGAACGGCGTTGCTGCGCCAGCCACCGAGCTGCTTTACGTCGTCGACCGAGAGGCCCGCCTCAAATGCGTGGCAGGCGCCGCCACGTCGCATCGAGTGACCGGAGAACTGGCAGGATGGCACTCCTACGGCGTCAAGGGAGCGGCGAAGCATTCGGTTGAAACCCGGAGCTGACATGGCACGCCGACCGCGGCTACAGCGGAAGCTGAACAGTGGCCAGTCGGGTGTCGTGGTCGGGCAGATGCCGTTGCTCGACAGGTGTTTAGAGAGTGCCTCCGCCGGGCAGAGCGGATGTCCTCTAGCCAGTCTTGGCAGCTGGACGGACATACTGGTCCCGTTGCCCCAGCTGATTTGTTTTGGACACCCGGATGCGGAGCCGGGCTCCGTCGGTGTTCCACTGCAGGTCACTTGCGCGGGGCAATGAGCGCGGTGAGAACAGGTTGGCGCATCTGAGCAGGCCGAAAAAGCCGCACAGCAGGGCGGCCCAGAAGCAGCGTTGCGCTGGGCTGAGTCGCTGGCAGGCTTGGAAAATGCGTAATAGGACCTCTTTGGACAGCGGCTTCGCTGTTCGGCACTGCTGTATTGCCGCTCGCTGGCGTCTGGCACCTCGCACTGCCAGTTGCACGATAGCGCCGGTGGTCGGGTCTGGCCGGTTCGCCAGTCGATGAGCCCAGCTGATGACGGCCAGGGCGTACTGGACTGCCGAGTCGCCAACCTGCCCGTCGTGGTGCAGAAATCCCACGAAGGCGGCAACTTCAAGGCCAGGCGCGTTTGACGGGCAAGTGCCCCGTCGTTTGCAGAAGCCCTCCCAGCGTGAGAAGGCGTGTCGGTATGTGTCGCGCGTTCTTGGAGCCCAAGCGGCGCGGAGCAGAGAGCGGAGGGGCCCGGTGACGCGGTGAGGCGGCAGCGCCGGACCTGAAACGAAAGCAAAAGCGCAGAGCAGAAACTGGCAGCATGACAGGCAAATTCGGCGGCGGAGAAATTCTCGAGGCCGCCGTACATGCGAAAAGCAACATTCAGGAGGCCTTCGCAAGTATGGAGTCTGGAACCCGGGTCACTAAACACTTGGAAAGCACCAGGGACATGAAAGCCCTGATCTCGACGTTACGCCGCATGCAGAGGAGCGCAACAGTCTTCATGACTTCGTTGACCTGCTGACAGCCGGAGGACAGCCGGTTGATGAGGCCCGCCGCGGCGCTGCTGTCTTGACGTGTTCAAACGCGTCCGGCTGGCGCAGGGTGCACAGCAAAGGGGCCAGCGCTTCTTTGAAGTTGATGTGCAGCCCGCTAAAAGCAGCTCCAGCGTCCAGCTGCCAATTAACGTACAGCCAATTGACACCGCCGTTCTCTCGGATGACGCAGCATGCGCCCTCGAGACATGAGTCGGACTCGATGACAATCCGCCGGGAGAACTGCGGCCAGATGGGCGCGCTGAAGAGAGTGAAAACGGCTTGTCTCCACCAGTTCAGGGTGCACCTAAGACCGTTGGATACCGGAATACGACCTCCGTCGTGCTGGTCGCATAGCTTCAGCAGATCACGTAGAAAAGGGCGCGCGCGCCTAGCCACGGTGCAGAACCAACTGAGCTTGCCACACAGTCGTTGTAGCTTCTTGCTGGTGATGACGCTTTTTGCGCTACAGTCCTCAATCAGCTCTGTCAGGGCAAGGCGCTTGTCGGCCGGCAGGTTCATCTTGCCTGTGCGCGTGTCAAGCTCGACACCCAGGAAGATGAGGCGTTGGCTGGGTGGGACGACCTTCTGCCAGTTGACTTCGAAGCCGAGTTCCTGGACCAGAGTCAGCAGACGCTCGTATGCTGCAGAGCACTCACTCTTGGTTGGGGCCGTGACGGCCCAGTCGTCGAGATAACCGCAGATACCATTGAAGCCGCTGCGTCGCATCGCCTGGGTGATTGCTTGCGACAACCGGTTAAAGTGGTACACCGACGCCGCGGCGCCGAACGGCAGGCGGGTGTCCACCAGGTAGATTGGCTGCGTGCTGTCGCTGAACTTCCACTTGAGGCCGAGAACGTCCCAGTTGGACGGATGAACGGGCACGGCTCGGTACGCTTCCTTCAAATCAATCTTCGCAATGAAAGCCCCCGGTTGCAGCTTCGAGGTCAAGTCGCTGATCGTCTCGAATTTGATCTTGTAGGGAGCCGTGAAATGGGAGTTCACGCTGTTACCTTTCGGAGCGCTACAGTCGTGAATGAGCCGAACATTGCCATCCGGTTTGGCGATGGCGCCGATGGCCGAAACTTTCGTGGGTCTCTTCGCGACACGCCGGTAGCGGCCTAACTCGATCTCGCGGTAAATCTGCTTTTCGACCTTACTCTCGTTCGGCTTGCATGAGCCGTAGTTCTCGACCTCTGATAGGCGAAATGAGTACTCGGTGGTCAGGCGAAACCCCTCGTGGAGGCCTTGCATAAGAAATTCACGGTCATCATCCTCTTGAAGAACTCTAGACCAAGCAGCTAGATTCATGTCGGTGTTGTTGCTGCGAAGAGCGTCAGGGATAAAAGTGGAGTTAAAATCAGCAGGAGGCCGCGTGGGGCCGCACGCGGCGGGGTTCGCTACCCCGCCGCTCTCTAGTTTTTTGTCGTCGGTATCCCGCCAGTTCCGTGCCGGGACTCCGTGTGGTCCGGCTGCAAGCATATGCGGCACACGTGAGCATACTTGCACTTTGGGAAACGGCAGCCGGCTGGTAGGTTGAAGACACGGCAGACGGGGATGCCCTGAGCTGTCCTGACAGTTGTCTGTGGCTTTGGCGGACGCTGCTTTGTCGCTGTTGCCTGCGGAGCTACCAGATGCCGGGCGATGAGTGAGAAGTTCTGCTGGGCCCAAGAGCACCCCGTGGAGGCTTGTGCGCGTCGGAAGCTGTCATCAAATCGCATCACCCGAGCTGTATCATAGCCGCAGTCGAGGAGCTCTCCGATTTGCACGTTGTATTGCAAGTATTCTGAGACTGTTTGATCCGTGAGTTGTCCCATTTTGAGGAGATACTCGAGGATCCGGGCGTTTGCCATGATTCACTGCCCGATGGACACCGCCTCTGGTTTCATGTTGCTGCTTTTGGCTCCTCGGAGCACAAGTTGGCCCTCCGCGCCCTGGGCCAGGACGGCATCGGCCGAACGGGATGCGTCCCCGAGGAAGTCCGCGACGAGCATCACCTGTCTCTGTTGTCTAACTCTGTCTATTTGGGGCTTCGAGCATTGGTCCTGGGTGGCCTCATTTTTAACAGCGCTGAGTAACTCACCAAGGTCTTCCGGGTTCTCAGATGCCACCCGGTGGGGTTCGAGATCCTCCGACGCTTGGGCCTCTCTTCTGAGTTGTCGCTCTTTTGCCTGGAGTTCCAGCAGCCGGATGCGCCTCTCTGCAGCTTGGATTTCCGCTTGAACATCCAGGTCCGACGCCGCCTGCCGTCCTCCCGGGCCGCTCTCTGCTGTCTCGTTGGCCGTAGTTGTTAGCGTCTCATCGGTGTCATCATGGCGTGCCGATCGTAGGCGATCTATGAGGATTGCCTTCTTCCCAGAACTGGACAGACCATGTTGTTCCAGCATACGCCTTAACTCGCGTGCGGTATAGTTTTCTAGGCGCTTTTCAGCAGTGTCTTCGCTGTTGTGATTCATGCTTAGCAAGTTGGCTGACCGGTGCACTATGGCTGAAAAAAATGAGCTTGCTAACGCGAGACAGGGTAGCTGGGCCAGAGCAGCCCCGCGCGGCCTAAAAACCCCCAAGGGCCGGGGTGGGGGTGATGGGACTCAAGCACCCACTCCCCCCGCCAGACAGAGCATGCACAACGGAGAGCCCACACAGGCCCGGGGCGGCCCCTCCCCGACGTGTTCGTAACCCAGAGTAGCTACGCTACTCACAACCTATCACTTAGTACTTGCTTCTTTATCCAAAAGGCCTATTAAAAAACCATAGACAGCCAAATCAAGCGGCCTTTTCTAGAATTTCTTCCATTCGCGGGTGTAGCGTCCTGAGTTGTTAAGTAGTCTTTGGGCCGAGAGTCTATATGGCTCTCAGAGTCCGAGACTAGGATAGATCCAAAGAGTCTATGGTCCCTAGTCTAATGGTCGATATTAACTATTATGGTCTAGAGTCGGTAGTGATGATCCTACAGTAATGCATTTCCAAGTTATTGGGGCCGATTTCATAAAAAAAACTACAAGTGACAAGTGACAAGTCGACAGATGACAAGTGATAAGTGTGTCAAGCGTCAACGATTTTGGTTTCATAAACATCACGCGTTACTAGTGTTAAAGTAAAGCCAGAAATCTTAAAGTGCTCAAAAGTTGCTCTTGAGCTGTTAGGGCTTTGTTCCTGAGCGTACCATGTTCAATCACCGGACCGATAGTTTGTAAAAGAGTCTCCACCTGATCCATTCGGAGACGGAAGCGTTCGGAAAAGTAAAGGCCCTGAGGCTGAAAGTTGATTCGTTCTTTAAAAACTCTTTGCGCAGGTCCTAGAGCCACTAGGAGCTCTAATTCTTCGTCTTCGCTATCGGACTTGAAAAGATAAAACATAAGAAAACGATTTGATAAAAGCTACAAGTGTCACAGCGACTTGTCAAAAACACATGACAAGAGGAAGTATTTTCACACAGAAGCATCCAGCTTAGTGCATGTCTATGGACGAAAATCCCGAAGAAACGCTTGTAATTTGTCAAATTTCGCTTGTCACTTGTCACTTGTAACTTGTCGATTTGTCAAGTTGTACTTGTTTTTTTTATGAAACGCATTATTTTTTGGAATCGTCACTTGTCACTCGTAATTTGTCCGACAAGTGCTTTATGAAATAGGCCCCTGGAGATTCGCTGGAGAAGCTCGCTCGTGAAGTTTTCGGTTTCAGTTGAGTTTAGTTGACATGTAGCAAATATAGAGTATCAACACATGCAGTCTATGCATGTCGCATAACTTAATTTGACCGTTGGCTGTTTTCCGTGCGAGCGTACGTTGAAGCTGTGAGTTTCTCACAATGCCCTGACAGATTGACACTTCTCGATCGGCGTAATATGGCTTTTTAGTTAGGTATATAAGTTGGAATATTTATAATAGGAAATAAGTCTTTCCAATCTTGGCGAAATATTAATTATAAATTAACTTGCAAAGCAGAGAAGAAATGGTGCTCGTTTACAAATGCGCTCTTTTTGTGGCCATCCTGTCTGTCATAGGCAGCACTGCGGTCTCCTTTGAAGAAAGTGCCCTTAACTGTGAGAGCTATTTCGAACTCTTTCCATCTGTATTTACCAAGCCTTGTAGAAGGATTGTAATTATTTCAATGAGCTTTTGAAAGTAAATTTAGAAAGCCAGTACGAATTCTTATAGAAAAAATTTAAAACGCATAAGCTTAGTGTCCTGAACTATGTGTAAGTGTCAGTTCAAACGCGTCCTTCAATCTGCATTCGCATGTACATGCAAATTCACAGTTGGCACAGTTGGACCGGGCCAAGCATTCAGCGGGCGGAGCACTCGGAGCTTGATGCTAGACCTAGTCAACAAGGTGACAGTGCCCCCCGGTGTGATCTGCAACAACTGCCTCATCAAGTCTTGGCTGAGGCGGGACAGGTCAGTCAACCACGCTAATGTCCCCGTCTCAATGTTGTCCTCAGTCATTAATAACTACCCTTCGGATATGAGAAATATGCTTCACATCCTTCAAATTACCGAAAACGGAGATTGGTACTCTTGGTAAGACAAAACGAATATTTTGTTTTAATTGTTATTATACGAGATAATAATTAAGATAATTAAGCGTAGAAGCATAAGCATTTGAACTAATTACTAATTATTAGGTGACTAATTAAATGTATTAATAATTTTAGGGATAAAACTCATCAACCTCTCGGAGAACTGAAAGTGCGCCTGCGGATAATCAATTCCTATAACAAAAATGTGGACATCATCATCCTGGACATGAACATTAAGGCGGAGCTGGTGCCAAAGAATAGGGACTACTACGCCTACGAACGAAATGCTATATTGCTAGCTGCAATTGTAGTGAGTTGCAAGTGTACTTGTATGCGCCAGTCGCTAGAGCGGGGTGGGGGTTGCTATTGTACAGCATGTACGTGCTTTTCACCCACCCCTGTCTCTATCTTTTATACCCAGTTATGTAACAATCGTTGTATCGTATTTAACCTGCGTATCGATCTAATAAACGCCAAGAGGCTTCGTCAACTCTCAGTTGTATCTCTCTGCCTTAGTCTACAACTGGTAGCAGAGCAAATTATTCTAGAATGGCTGAGAAAGGTTTGACCGCCAGTGCAGCGCTGCCCAGAGTTTTCAGTACCGGCAACTTTAAGGAATGGCTGCAGCGTTTCAATGTATGCGCAAAAGTCAACAAGTGGGACACGTGCAAAGCGGAGCGACTGGCCACATTTTTGGATGGCGAGGCTCTCGTCGTTTATTTGGAACTGTCGGCAGGAGATCAGGCAGACTACGACAAAGTAGTCCAGGCATTGGATGATGCATTCCACCCGAACCGCGAGCACTTCGCCGTCATGGAGGCGTTCAAATCAAGGAAGATTTTGTCGAATGAGACTCCACGCATGTATCTTTACGAGTTAAAGAAGATGCTCAAAAGCTCCTCCGTGGACAACAAAGATGCTCAAGAGGCTCTGCTGTTCCATCAGTTCGTCTGTGGCCTTCCCGAATCCGTGAGCTGGCAGATTCGCGCGGACTCCAGCGTTAAGACCTCAGAGCAAGCGCTTCAAAAGGCCCAGCTACTGATGCAGCACAGCTCGCCAAGCATCCCAGCAGCAGCGGTGCAACCTCAGTCGAGCCAATCCAGCGAAGTTCAGGAGCTGCGGGACACTGTGCAGAGTCTGCAGGCATCGGTGAGCACCCTGAGTTCCCAGCTGCAGCAGCTGGCAGCCTGTGGAGTGAGGACGAGCAGCACAACGAGACCGCAGCACCGTTCGAAGTCTGACATCATCTGCTACAACTGCCACAAGGCCGGCCACATTGCCAGAGATTGCTACAGCAGGCGACAGCCGGGAAACGCCAGAGGCTGGGGTGTGCGGGCCCGCAACCCCGGCCAGCAGTAACTGCGGGCCCAGCAGCAGCGGCTTCAAGGCCGGCGCTCACAGTCGGCGGGATCTTCGACGGATGCAGCGTAGCGCCCGACCGACTATCGCAGTGTGAGTGCAAGCTTGATGGCAGAAGTGTGAAGGCGCTGTTAGACACCGGAAGCCAGTGCTCACTAGTTGAGTCCAGCATCCTGACAAAATCCCAGCTCAGACAGGCAACTGCAGCCAGAGTGCAACTTCATTCAGTGAACAAGCAGCCAATTAGCATAGAACGGCAAATCGAATTGCCACTTACAGTCGGTGGAGTGACAGCTCGGCAGTTGTTTTTCGTTGTGTCAGGTTTGGTCTGCCCTGTCATTGTTGGAGTCGACTTCATCGGCAAGCATAATTTGCAACTGGACTTCACAGGATCTTCACAAGAAGCCGGCCAAGTCTGCAGCACCAGATTCCAGGCTGACACCGACGATCCAGTTGACATCGAAGACGCACTCGTCCCCGAGTTCAGCTGTGAAGAGTTCGAGTTGCCGACTACCGACGACCCTGATGTACAACGGCTGCTGGTGGAGTTCAAAGACTTGTTCAAGAAAAAGCCGGGACTAACTCATCTGCAACAGCACCGAATTGTTCTCTCGGATGAAGTACCTGTCCGAGTGCCACCGCGCCGAATGCCTGTGCATTACCGGGAGAAGGTAGAGCAGCTGATTCAGGAACTGCTGGAGAACGACGTGATAGAGCTGAGCGAAAGTCCGTACGTGGCCCCACCGGTGTACGTGACAAAGAAGGATGGCAGTCTCCGCCTGACCATAGACTATCGAGAGATCAACAAGAAGACTATTCGCTCTGCACAGGGAATTCCGTTGATGGAGGAGGCAAGAGATCGAATCGCAGGCAGTTCAGTGTTCTCTGTGTTGGATCTCAATGGAGGCTATTTTCAAATTCCGATGGCAGAAGAAGACAAGCTAAAAACTGCTTTCTGTCCGGGACCAGGGATGCCGCTGTACCAATTTAAGAGAATGCCCCAAGGTCTGTCGGGGGGCCCAAGCACATTCTGCATGCTAATGTCAAAAGTTTTCAACGGCTGCGATTTCGTCTTCACGTTCTTCGATGACAGCCTGTGCTTCTCAAAGACCAAGTCGGATCATCTGCGGCAACTTCGAGAGACCTTCGAGCGACTTCGAGCAGCCGGACTGACATTAAGAGGCTCCAAGTGCAAGATCGCGGTACCCGAAGTGACCTTTCTCGGCACACGGTATTCAAAGGATGGTGCCCAGCCCAGCCAGGAGAAGCTGGAGGCAATTCAGCAGTGGAGAGAGCCGAGGTCAGCCAAGGAGGTGCGTCAGTTCATCGGCCTGTGCAACCAATACCGACGCCATGTAGCCAACTTCGCTGTCATCGCCGCACCGCTGCACCATCTGACTGGCAAGGGCGTCCCATTTGACTGGACTTCGGAATGCCAGACGGCCTTCGACGAGCTCAAAAGGTGCCTAATTAGTCCTCCGATCCTGGTGAACCCGGATTTCACTAAGGAGTTCTCAGTCTTCACGGATGCCAGTGGCAGCGGAGTCGGTGCAATTCTGAAGCAAGGCGAGGCGGTGATCGAGTTCTCAAGCCGCGCATTCAATTCAGCTGAGAAGAAATACTCTGCGACAGAAAAGGAGTGCCTGGCCATCTTGCACGCATTCAAAGTTTTTCGCCACTATCTTCTCGGCAAGCATTTCACGGTGCACACGGATCACTGCCCGCTCACCTACATCGATTCACAGAGAGTTGACAGCTACGGAAGGCTAGGACGATGGCGTCTGCTGCTTCAAGAGTTCGACTTCACCGTCAAGTACCGAAGAGGCGTTGAGAACACAGATGCTGACGCGCTGTCCAGACTGCACGGCCAAGAAGTCGCAGCTACGCAGCTGACTCCGGAAATCGACACTGAAGAGCTCAAAACTGCGCAGCGGCATGACCCGGAGCTCAGCCAGGTGATTCAGGCGATGGACAAGGACGCAGAAATTGCACCCAGATGGCGAGCAGGGCCACTGCAGCAACTCGGCAGAATCTGGAAGAAGCTGAAGCTGGATAATGACGGGGTTCTACTGCGCAAGTTCAATGACCCGGACGGCCTGCGGGAGGTTCCAGTGGTGCCAGCGCGGCTTCGACAACAGTTTTTGACCAACGCTCACGAAGGTCTGGGAGGTCATTTCGGAGCCGAGAAATGCTACCGCACACTGAAACTGACCGCCTACTGGCCCGGCATGGCTGAAGACATCGTGCAACACTGTCAGAGTTGTTCTGTCTGTCAGGAGAAGAAAGCGGGCTCGCGGACCAGCGCGCCACTCGGAGAACTGCCAATCGGCTCGCCGTGGGATTCTGTGGCTATCGACATCGTCAAGGTGGCGCCATCATCGCGCGGCAACAAATACCTGCTGGTGGCTCAGGATCAATTTTCCAAGTACCTGACGGCCGTGGCGATTCCTGACCAGACTGCTGAGACTACTGCTCGCGCCTTCCTCTCCATCTGCTCCCAGACTGGACTTCCCCGAGTCATCCACTCCGATCAAGGACCGAATTTCGAGTCTCAGCTTTTTCAAGACACTCTGCGAGGCCTGGGAGTCACGAAGACAAGAACAACGGCTTACAATCCCAAAGGCAACGGATTAGCAGAGTCGGGCAACAAGTCAGTGCTGCAGTTACTCAGGTGTTTCACCGAGCGAGAGAGCGAGTGGGAGGACAAGCTGCCACTGATCCTGCTGTCCTACAATTCCCGGGTGCACTGCTCAACACAGCTGCCGCCACTGAAGGTGTTCACCGGGCGCGATCCGAGCCTGCCGGTCATCAGCCAGCAGTCCAGGCGATTCTATGACGTGCGCACCTACGCCGACAAGCTCGAGGGCGACCTGCTGCGAATTCGAGAGTTTGTCGAGGAGCATCTGGTGCAGGCGGCTGGCGAGCAAAAGAGCGGCTACGACAGGTCGACCGGGCAGCTGCGCACGTTCAGTCCTGGAGACAAGGTCCTGCTGCGCATCGAGCTGAGGGGCTCCAAGCTGGCGCCGTACTGGGAGCCGGGCTGGCAGGTGCTGTCGCAGCGGGATCTGGTAGTCGAAATTCGAAAGATCGAGAACGGCCGGACCCGCAGGGTGAATGTGAATCGTCTGCGGCCGCGGATCCTGCCAGTCCCTGACGGAGAGCGCTTCCTGCAGCCGCCCTTTGCGCACGCGGCGCACGGCGGCGATGAGGCGGACGAGGAGCCGCCCCCGAGACGCTACCCGGTGCGTAGGCGGATGCCGGTGGATCGCTATGTGGCCGGTTGAATTTTTGATTGACTCAGTGACTGTTCTACTGACTGTTGCAAATTATTTGAAAGCGAGAAATTCTTTATACCAATATTGTTTCGAATGTTTTAATGTTCTTATGTTTCCTTCGAATTATTCGTTCGAATGTTATTGATCCTTTTCGCCGGGGAGGATTGTAGTGAGTTGCAAGTGTACTTGTATGCGCCAGTCGCTAGAGCGGGGTGGGGGTTGCTATTGTACAGCATGTACGTGCTTTTCACCCACCCCTGTCTCTATCTTTTATACCCAGTTATGTAACAATCGTTGTATCGTATTTAACCTGCGTATCGATCTAATAAACGCCAAGAGGCTTCGTCAACTCTCAGTTGTATCTCTCTGCCTTAGTCTACACAATGAACGAGTATAATAGAATTATCTCTGACGTGGCAAACAGTTTTGTCTGAAGTTGAGCATTGCTGAATCCGACTGGTACGGAAGTAAGAGCTGTCAGTTCAGCCTAATATTCTAATATTCTAAATTGGATACTTAGAATTATAACAGCAAACATCAACAAACAACTGACTTGTTGTGTTTAATCTCGTATCTCTCCGCTCCGTGTAATTTCTTTGAATGCTATTTGCCATCTGTAAAACAGTTGATTCGATTGCTAATAGAAAGAATGAGCAAAGTTATATACACTGAAGTAAGTAGTGATAAAAGGTTCTGAAATAATAAATACTTTACATAGGTATATTGCACACCGCCTATGTATTTTTTATTTTTGTAGTCAGTAGTATATGAAATCTGACCTTAGCCTTAAAATTTACAGTTTACCAAATCTTAGCTCGTACACGTATGACATTATTAGCATTGAAGCCATTAACTCTAAATAGATGTATATTAACATGAGACAAGGAAACGTGCCGTGAATGCTGATAAATAGAACTTAAACAATTGCGCACCACGTCCAACCAAGAACCGATTGAATTTACTGCTGTATCAAGACGTAGCACGATCATGAATATGAATGATCATGAATGGGTGGAGATTTTCGTGGTTTGAGCCATAGACAAATATATAATCCTGATTCGAACGAAGCAAAAAGGAACAGCAAATTCAAAGAAACAATTAGTACGCGAGCATGGGTGACAACTTGCCTAGAAAAGGGTCAGTAACGCGTATAGCAGCCACGTGCGTGTAGCAGAGCGCTCACTCCAGATGCAGCAGAGGGCATCCCCAGAACCAGGCGTCGCAGAAAATCTTGCGGTAGTTGTTGCCATGCAGTAGACAGTGATTCGCGCAGTTGGGCAACGTTTTGCGGCGGATTGTCGCGCCGAATCGAGCGCTTCAGGTAATCCCAAACGTGCTCTATGGGATTCATGTCCGGTGATCGGGACGGCCAGCGCAAGGTTCGCAGGTGCAGCAGCTCCTTCAGATGCGCCACAGCGGCTGCGCGATGCGGTGGGGCGTTGTTATCTTGTAGGACGCTGTTCCCCACGCCACCACATGAAGCATCAATGACACAAGTACGTGCTGACGAAATCACCAATCGTCTATGGCACAAGTCTGGCGACAAAAACCAGTTTTAAAACTCTAAATATACAAAGCTGGCGCGAGGGTGGAAACTTCTCAATGCTTCTGACTGTATTTAGCGATGCTTGCCTTTAAATAAAGCATTCTATTCGACTGTGTTTAAAAGAAACCTGCATGGCTCCATAGCTTTTGGGCCACAGAAGCTTCAAAATTGTTATAAAATTTTCATAAAAGTGTCCCTTTTCAGGGTGACAAAGAATGAAATTTCGTGTCAAAGTTTCCATAGTCTATGATAACTCCCACTTTTTGCTCAGCTCAGCACGAAGCAGTGTAACAAACAAGTATATTTTTTATCAAAAAGCAACGAATCAGCATCGCGCCTCACTCGTGGGTAGCGCTCTACGCTCTCCGGATTATTTTGGCGCATCTTCACTCAAGTTCGAAATTTCTTCAGTCTCCAATCTTTAAGCAAACTCGCCACTCGTCCGAAATTTCTTCAGTCTCCAATCTTTAAGCAAACTCGCCACTCGTCCGAAATTTCTTCAGTCTCCAATCTTTAAGCAAACTCGCCACTCAGTTCCTCTAGACCCGGGATTATTGTGGCGCATCTTCACTCAAGTCCGAAATTTCTTCAGTCTCCAATCTTTAAGCAAACTCGCCACTCAGTTCCTCCAGACATCGAGTTGCAGATTCGGACGTCACCCAAAGCAGCTCCTTCATTGATAATCCGGATACCATTTGATCCGACAGATTAGCCAAGTTCAACATTCTCATGAAGTAATTCGCTTACAGAGGGTAATTAAGTCTCCGAATGGCTTTCAAAAAAGAACATTGATTTATTGAGTTCCTCTCATCAAAACACTGAATAAAAATTTTCTTGTCCCTCTCTTTCCTAAATTTAGTCTATGGTGCAACTCTCGATATGGTGCAACTCTCGATCCACCAACGAATCAGAAACACTCTTCTACCATAGACATTCTGCTCAGCTCCAACACCCAGCCTATCCCTAACATAGAGCCCGCAAATTTCTACATTGTCACGCAGGAAATTTCTTGCATTTACCAAGTTAATGACAATCAAATTATCTTCACTAAACATAAACGTGTCATAATTACTGCATGTACGCAACTGCAGAACAAGAAGTACAAGTCATGAATGCTCACTAGCGGTTGATTTATTTTTGTCACTATTTTGTTGCTTCTACTTGGTAAATTTTCAAGAAATTTACTGCCAGCATGTGTGACTGACTCTTCACTTTATATTCGAGTGTATAGTGCAGCAATGTTTCATTTGCATACACTGGCTTGTCATCGGCTGTCAAACATTCGATCGATTTTCAGTCTACAAGCGATAAAATTTGTTTGAATTTTGGTCCTATTAATCGCTCGTATCAGCTCAGCTGTGCGTTTCTCATATCGCATCTCCTTTGTTGTCAGGCCTAACAATTTTCCTGGGAACTTTGTCTACTATAAATCTGTGTTGGACAAGGCAAAATTAAATGAAATATATATGCAGCTCTCAAACAGTTAAAATATTTTAACAATTTTATTCCGATAATTTTTGAAGCAGCCATGTCGCTTGGATACAACAGCACTCTACTCTTGGTCATCCTGGCTGGAGTGAGCGGTACTGTGGTTTCCTTCGAAGAAAGTGTCCTGAATTGTGAGTCTGTTCTTGTGTTTTGAATCAACGTATCACAACTCTACATGATGTAACCTCAGCAAAAATACTGTAATGCACATTCTAACGTACATTTCGAATGAGCATTCTAACGATGATTGGCGTACATGTAATTTGTATCTGCATGTACTCCACCAGTTGCATCGGGCGAAGTGAGCACTCGGAGCCTACTGCTAGACCTGGTCAACTCAAACAAGGTGACAGTGCCCCCCGGTGTTATCTGCAACAACTGCCTCATCAAGTCTTGGCTGAGGCGAGACAGGGCAGTCAACCATGCGAATATCCCCATCTCCATGCTGTCCTCAGTCATTAATAACTATCCTTGGGATATGAGAGAAGCGCTTGAGATCATTCAATTGGCCGGTGGATTTTGGACGGACATGTAAATTTTGATTTGTGTTTCTCATTTTTCCAAGAAATCATCGTGGTTATATTGGTTACTCCTCCAATCTTTAATTTCAGGACCGTGACTTTTCCCTCGACTGGGGAACTGAAAACGTCGCTTAAAGTAGTCAACACCTTTAACAACAATGTGGACATTATAATTATGAACGCCCACATCAAAGCGGAGCTTGTGCCAAAGAACAGAGATTACTATAAATACGAGATCCACGCCATGCAACTTGCTGCATTCAATGAATTAATTAAAATTATCACCGATGTGGCGAACAGCTTTGTTTGAAGCGATCAAGACTGCTGTTGATCTCTAATCACGCGCCTCAAAAAATACTTAGAGGTATACAGAGCTGCCTGTCGATACGGCAAGTTCAGGATACAGTTTTGAATTTAAAAAAATAAACAAAAAGGTGTCTATAAGCATTCAGAGGTGCCAAATTGACCGCAGACCAAAAATTTTTTGCTTTTTATTTTACTCCATTTTACTCTATTTTACTTGTTTTACTTTTATTTTATTTTTGTTTTACTTGCTTTTATTTTACGTGAGTTGCGACGACGACCAAGGTGGCAAATTTTGGGCTTTTATTCAATGCTGCGATCTTTTTGGCGATTGAGGCGGGGCCCTGGGCCCCTTGCCGTGGCCCCTAATTTTTTTGAAAGCTTGTGTATGTACAGAATTAGCCAAAGATACTAGAATAACTAGATCTCAGTCAACATGATGGAACACTAGTAACAGATAGCAGTCAACATGATGGAACACTAGTAACAGATAGCAGTCAACATGATGGAACACTAGTAACAGATAGCAGTCAACATGATGGAACACTAGTAACAGAAAGCAGTCAACATGATGGAACACTAGTAACAGAAAGCAGTCAACATGATGGAACACTAGTAACAGATAGCAGTCAACATGATGGAACACTAGTAACAGAAAGCAGTCAACATGATGGAACACTAGTAACAGAAAGCAGTCAACATGATGGAACACTAGTAACAGATAGCAGTCAACATGATGGAACACTAGTAACAGATAGCAGTCAACATGATGGAACACTAGTAACAGATAGCAGTCAACATGATGGAACACTAGTAACAGATAGCAGTCAACATGATGGAACACTAGTAACAGAAAGCAGTCAACATGATGGAACACTAGTAACAGAAAGCAGTCAACATGATGGAACACTAGTAACAGAAAGCAGTCAACATGATGGAACACTAGTAACAGAAAGCAGTCAACATGATGGAACACTAGTAACAGAAAGCAGTCAACCTGATGGAAAAATATCTCAGTCAGCATCCATCAGAACAAGTCAGAAGTAAATTTTGGTTAGTTAAGTGGCTTTAAAATAAATTGACACATGAGCAGGCAATAAACATTTAATTGCATTACATGCTTCTGCGATAATCTAAATGCACTAAACATGAGTAGACCATACGTTAGCGTCTATGGCAATCATATTCATTTGCAAACTTCGCATATTTTACGGCGTAAACAATTTTCAAATAAATGATATTAGCTCTAGTCTTGTAGAAAAGTTTGAGTTGGGCTTCTTTAAAAGCTAGCGAGTACTGTTGGCAAGTGAAGAGCGATGCCATGGAGAAAGCCGCAGGTGCGCGAGCCCAGACGGGTTGCCAACCTGTCGGACGCCAGCCTGATGCGTCGAGAGCAGCTCCGCCAACAAATTGAGGCCAACACTCAGCAGTTCCAACGGGAACGTGAGGCGCAGCAGGACTGTCACTTAGGCTGGGACTTTTATTACAATTTCAACGAGTCTAGCTTGGGATTGCCATACGAATCGCAACTGGCTCTGGTGTACGTGCATCGCAACTTTGCAGCTCAAGGGGATGGTGCCAGCGACCTAGACGATGTAATTGGCGGCGGCAGCAACGGCGGTGGCAGCGGCGCTGGAGCGAAGAAGCGAAAAATAAACAACTCGACCAGTAAGTTCCACAAGAATAACCAAAGTCCGCATCGGCAGCAGCATCCTCCTATACATTTCGGTCGGCGCAGAGACTCAACTAGCAGCGATGATGAACAACCTGTGGAACAGCTGGACTCGGGGGCGACTGCGAGGCAAGCTATTTTTAGCATTACATTATTTATCAACAGCATAGTCGTTACAAGTAGTCCGACTCGAAGTAGTAGTAGTAGTAGTAGTAGTAGTAGTAGTAGTAGTAGTAGTAGTAGTAGTAGTAGTAGTAGTAGTAGTAGTAGTAGTAGTAGTAGTAGTAGTAGTAGTAGTAGTAGTAGTAGTAGTAGTAGTAGTAGTAGTAGTAGTAGTAGTAGTAGTAGTAGTAGTAGTAGTAGTAGTAGTAGTAGTAGTAGTAGTAGTAGTAGTAGTAGTAGTAGTAGTAGTAGTAGTAGTAGTAGTAGTAGTAGTAGTAGTAGTAGTAGTAGTAGTAGTAGTAGTAGTAGTAGTAGTAGTAGTAGTAGTAGTAGTAGTAGTAGTAGTAGTAGTAGTAGTAGTAGTAGTAGTAGTAGTAGTAGTAGTAGTAGTAGTAGTAGTAGTAGTAGTAGTAGTAGTAGTAGTAGTAGTAGTAGTAGTAGTAGTAGTAGTAGTAGTAGTAGTAGTAGTAGTAGTAGTAGTAGTAGTAGTAGTAGTAGTAGTAAAATGCAACTACTTTTTACTGTTTACTTTAAGACAGTTATAACCCCCGCTGCAAACCCACGCAGACTCACGGCCTGCTACGGCGGCCACGTGCAGTGGGATCTGCACTTTAAAGATCCGGCCGAATTGAAAAAATCCATCATCAAACTGAACGTGATAGTGGCCAGTGCGCTCATGGATCCGCAGCTGAATGTGGATAATTTAGCCGCTTTGGACACTGCTGTGGCTTCCATAGATACTCTGACGCTCAGCTTGGCTGTGAGTGCAGTTTAAGACTTGAGTTCTGCTTCAATATTTACACGATTTGCATGCACTTGTCACCTTTGATGCCAATTGTAGGAAGACATAAATAAGTTGCTTCGAAAATGTCGAATGGTAAGCTTCTACTACTAAAATGCTTCTGTTCCTATAATACGTGTGTACATGTATAGCTAAACTACAAGACGGTTCGAGTCGTTTCACAGTTTGGTTGTGTAGAACCACGTGACGAAAGATAGCTCGGATTGCGTCATGTCAGGGTCCGCTCAGTCAGTAGCTCAACGGTTAACTCGCCCATCTCTCGCGTCGAACTTTTCGAATTTGCCTGGTGCTTTCCATGCGTTTCGCACCCATGAGTGTCAACTCCGAAGCTGGCTGAATACTTTTACAATAAACAGACGTTCGAGAGTCTATCAACGTTGGAAAGTTGTACCGGAGCGCAGAATGTGTACATGCCCGACGAGTGACGATGAGACCATCGGGGGGCCACTGCACACCTTTTGAGCCTGCCTGCGTATCCGTCTTTATGCTCAGGATTCAAGGGAATAAGCTGTGACAGCTTGCTTCCTCGCCCAAAGCCCCTGGCGGCTATTGTATAAACAGGGTTAACCATGTCCATTGTATTTTTGTTTTCCTGCTGCAGCCCAACTGCCGACGCCTTTCAGATGTACCAATCCTATGACGAGGAGAGTCACCCCAGCCGGTCCAGCCTCATCACGGCCGCACTGGCCGCTATCTGCGAATTCCTGGGCATCTCTCGCTTGTCCTTCATCGGCCCAATGCTGCAACCCAATCCTGCCTACAGGAAACCCAAGGGTGCCAGCATGCGAACGACGACTGGCTATCCGAAAACCACCGCCCACTCTTTGGCTGTGGCCTCTGTAAACTTACCTGGCGGCATCAATAGCTCCTCGGCCGGAATGGCGTCACCGGCCCTCCCGCAGGCATCGGTCCTGTCTATGCCGGCCGCGCTGCGCACCAGCACGGCATTATTCTCGGCAGGCAGCAGTCAGAAGGTGACTACGTTCAACTTGGAAAATGATCAACAATCGTCTTCGAGCGAAATTGAACTTCATGGCAAGTAATTTTTTCAAAAGCTCGTCTTTTGAACTTACTGTACGTAGGGGCGTAGCCTTGAAGGCTTTTCCAATCTCTTCGCAAAAGTACTGGTATGGCGCTCGCTGGAGCCCCTAATGCTGGCGCTATTGGTGCTAGCGCCCCTTAAAGAAAATGATGCTCCTTCAAAGACTCGCTTCATATAATGCGCATCAATTATATAGACCATAGCTACGCCCCTAGACGTCCAGATGTACAAGAATTTAAAGGGCCCTCTTAGGTCTCAGCTAAGGGTTGAAAATCCACAACTGTTTCTCAACTCATTGCAGACCTAGGCCGCTGTCAAATAAACTGCCCCTACTTAAAAATGACGGAATCTACCGTTGATGTAGTTCGAATCTTCGACAAATTCGACGATAGACATGTGACAAGTTTTAGCACGATACGTTCCCGTATCGCTAGTTGCTGCTTTCCGTTTGTTCGAATGTGTCTGCGGCGTTGGGATCTCGGCAAAGAGCCAGCTTGCGGCAAGAGGCATGTACTTTATGATGGCTTCCTTAATTATTTCATTGTAAATGACTTTGCTTCATTGCCTTACCACAGGTGGCTCTTCGTTGCCGACACGTTCCTTGGAATAATGAATATTCACAGCAAAGTTATCGAGGAGATTATGCTATTTGACACATCGTTCGTTGTGAGATGGTCCAAGCGGGCCAGTGTTACCTCATTCACCGTGTCTAATCGACATCTGTAAGTTGAAAAACTAAATCTATCTTGAACACGCTTTCCGCGTACTTGGTCTTAATCATCTTTTAGCCAACCGATCCATGACCCTTTCTCATTTCTCACGTAACTCGTATTGTATTAACATTATATAATAAAAAACCTTAATCGCTTCTCAATCGCTCAGTGAGGTGACTCTGGACTGCGAGACTCCACTCAAACGCCGTGTACTGGTTAACACGATTAGAACTCAAACGTCCGGCATTGGACGCCCCGGCCGCCTGTTCACCGAGGAAGCCGTTGACTTTCGCGGCAGAGACCGCGGCCCAGCCTGGCGCAATAGTGTCTCGCACCATCCGCATCGGCAACTGCAGCAGCATCAGCAGTCGCTGCATGTTGAAAAAGAGGAGGACGATGAGAATGTTGCCCTGATTGGCTCGCTGCTCAGAGGAGTGAGCGAAGCTTCGAGAAGCCAACGCGACTCCAAGCGGAAGTCAGCCACAGTGGTCGTCGGCAAGACGGCCACCACAGAAGACGACGACGACGACGACGACGACGACGACGATCTCGATGACAGCTGGTGCAACGGTTCTCCACCGTCAAGAGGTGCCAAGCGGGCGGCCTTCCGGCCGGCAAAGAGAGAACCGGGGGGGGGGGAGAGGCCCTCGAACATAGTGTAAAAACTATGTTTCGGGGGCAAACCTTCCCCTATCAGAGTGGCTCTGGACCGACCACCCAGAGCACCTCCCTAAACAATATCAAGGTCAAAAACCCGATGGGAACGAGAGTAACCATTCGGGTAATCCACGCCTACCGGCGACAAAAGGATAACAAGACAAGACAAGATCTCGATGACGAAGACGATGACGAAGACGACCGGGCGAGCATACAAAGTGCGGATAGCGTTTTGTCAACAAATATTGATGCGACAGAGAGGAACAGTGCCGTCGACAATGATAGCGACAAAACGACAAACGACACGGAACTGCAGTCTGAGAGGCCAACTTCGCTGTCGTCGCTGCTGGTTCATCAAAAAAGTTTAGGTAAAAGCGAAGCGTACCCTAGCAGCGATGGCAGCGGCGGATCTGAGGATGACTTAAGCAGCAACGATGGAGATGCGAAGAAGTCGGGTAAGCTTTCAACGGGGATGTAGCCATCGTAGGGGTCGGGACGCCAGCACTAGGGGTGCCAGCGTCAGAGGTGCCAAAGTTTTTGCCTGCCTGGGTAGAGTAAATCACATAATTTGTATCACTTACCTACTTGCATATTTTCTCGCATACTTGAGGTCCGGTCGAGGTCAACGGAGAGTTTGGGCTGTCGGGTTCGCAGAAAAAAAGGTCCGTCCGACCTCGGCACAGTCGCCGAAATTTACTGCGGCTGCAGCGCCGATTGAAGCGCAAGCAAAAGCGTCGGGCAAGAAAACGGCGCCAAGCGGCTCTGGCTGCGGCCGCGGCGGCTGTGGTCTCGCCGCGGGAGGGTCGACGAAGAATCGGCACCAGAGACAGCACCCTGACAGCGGCAGGCGTCGATGTCGAGGAGGACGAAGACGATCCTTACACGGCGGGCGTCAGCAGCAGGATGCGCCTGACCCACCGGCTTGATCGGCAGTGGCGGGGTCAAGCGTCGGCTGCGCGCTCACATACCTGGCGACGTCCGTTTGGCTCGTTTGCTCCCAGCCGGAGCGGAGTGAAGGTGAAGTTTTAAAGGGATTACTGACTAACCGATTAACAAATTTTGCCGATCACATTTAACAGATCAGGAGGTATCTAAATAAAAAATAATATTATTACTAAATCTATCTAAATCTATCTATCTATATCTAAATCTAGACAGTCGGAGTACCTAATCTAGACACTCTGAGTATCTAAATCTAGACAGTCGGAGTACCTAAATGTAGACACCCTCAGTACCTAAATCTAGACACTCTCAGTATTGGAGACTTAGTTAGCTGTAACAAATCCAACTCAAGGCCCAGTGGTACCTGGACGGAGGTGCCTACATGTATGCGGTTGCCGACGCTATCGATTCGGCCGCTACAGAAATTTGGATCTGCGCTAATCGGCTTTCGCCCGAGGTTCACCTGCGCAGGCCGGACGCAACCGGGCAGCATCAGCTGGGCTCGGCGCTAATGCACAAAGCCAAGTCCGGGGTTCGAGTCTGCCTACTGCTGGATAATCCAACCTGCATGGCTGGCGTCAATTTTGCCTTGCACGTTGTGGATTATTTTGAGGTTTGACTATTTTGAGTCTCGCTGTTATCTGATTGGTTCTCAACTAGTGTCATTCTAGAGTCTTTGCTTCACAGACTAGTGAGGGGCGTAGTCAGGAGGGGAGGTCACGATTGGTTGTAAAAAGTCTACTCATTTAATTCACTAGGGAACGCCAAATGTGCACGTACTGCTGCATCCGACCGATCCGTCAACTGGGTGCTTCGCCCTTGCCAAGGACTGCTGGAGCGTTCTCCGGGCAGCACTAGTTGCTAGAAAGCGTCTCTATTCGGCCTGCTTCAACGGCTACTGCGGGAAACGTAGCGAAGTTGACAAGCGACCGTGCCATTGCTGTTTTCCTAGTCAGGTGAAGGATTGAAGAATTCTAATTATGTTGATCGCTTTATTGACGCGTACGGCTTTCGGCTTCCGCAATGTAATTTGCAATTTCAAAAACAATTACCGTCTCCAGAAACACGGTACTCAATCGCGAACTGAGCAGCTGCACTTTTGTCACAACGAGAAACTGGTCGTTGTCGATCAGAAAGTTGCGCTTCTTTCTGCCGTAGACCTCACCTGGGGTGTCTGGGATACCAGTTACCACGTGTAAGTATTTAAACTTTTGATTTATCTACTTTTTACAGCTGGGGTTTCTGGGCACTTCTGCAAATTCAAGGCGACAAGTCGATCCGCAACCAGGGATGAGGCAAGCAATCCACATGCCCGTTCCTCTCTGACCTCTGACATCTGAGTGCCAGTAAGCAAACGCTCACACAGAGTGTACGGCGGCCCTTGACTTTTTTCCTCGTCGTGCATGCAAACACTCTGTGTCTTACGGCATCGGCCCTTATGGTCACCTGAAAAATTACATTCTGCCTAAATTTCAGGATAAATGACGTACCTACCGCGCTGCACTCGGTGTCCGCTGACTCCCGAATCAAACGGCCCGACGTTCGAATGCAAGATATTGTGGAAAACTATTGGGCCAGACCGCAGTTTCAGTACGAGGTGCTCGGCCCTGAGGTTATGTCGTCATCGTTTGACTTGATGACCCAACAGCGGCAGAGTACGCTGCAAGAGGCTTCCGTGCCAACTACAGTCAATGCCGCAGGAGACATCTTGTGAGAGATTATTTTCATGCAAAATATATTGACAGTTTCAAGGAGCTGTTGCAGACTTTTAAACCAATTCTGTATTAGATAAATTGATATAAAAATAGTCATAAACAGAAGATGCTATTGAAGGCACTCATATATAGACACTCCATGTATCTAAATTTGACACTCTGAATTCGAGCTAGTAGACATCCAAACTACTCGAATCTCGACACTCAAAGCACTCGTCTAGACACTTGGAAGACCCGAACATATCCTTCTGAATCTGATGCGTCACTACAGACATTTCGGCAGAACGGTCTTCCTGCAAGGCCACCTGCGAGACCTTCAACGCCCGCCAGACAGTCTTGGCTGCGTCACAGACTATGACAAGTTCTCTGCTGAACCGTCAACCCGCATGACGAAACCGTTCTCGCCATTCCTGGACGTCAACGATCCGACACTCGACACCAAGTATCTGGAGGTGACGCGCCTGCTAGATCAGCGGTTCAGCAGCACTATGCGTTCCGAGCTGGTGCAAGAGGTAGATACTCTCCGTTGCTTCTTTTTCTTATAAACTTACTCGTACGAGTACCTTCTTTTCTGGAAGTACACTGAGTCATTTTAGGAACAAAATTTTGAGAGAATTTTAAACTGTAACTGTTTAAATAAAAATTCGTTGCCAATATAAGATTTCAATACAATATACATGTAAGTACTCCACGGGGGTTGTAGCCTGGTAGTTAGAGCGTCAGACTCACCACTGAAAGGTCGGTGGTTCGATTCTCGACCCACTCGGAACAAGTTGTGTCCTTGAGCAAGATCCTGCATTGCTTTAGTTTTTCAGTGTGTGGCGACCCTCCGGTCCTTGGACTGAACAGCCGTACGCAGCCTTCAGATGCTCCGTGTAGCTGCGGCTGAGCTGTCGGTTGCATATCTGGCCCAATAGGGGAGGTGTAATCAATAATTACATGTACTGACACTATTAGATGAATATGAACACTACTAGAGACTGGTAAGCAAGCAAAATGAAAACTTGCCACTGTTCCAACAAATTTGGAATCAAACAGAAAATATTAATCGACTGTTGCCCAACACTGGACTACATTCTACATACAATCGTACATGTAGCGTGTCTAAGAACCATTAAAATGGCACGGCGCGGCTCAATGGTTGTATGAATTTTTTTGTCATTCTTAGCTGACTGTGAAACAGTATGTGTAACAGAGATGATAAAATAGATTCATAAAGCCAATTAGTCGATCAATCCTCCTTTCAAAGGCCCACAGGGTAGTGGTCCCGGCCCTTCGAGTCATGTCTCGACCAGACGCTCTTGGTCGTTCATTGGCCGAGCCGGCCCACGTCGACCAGCTGTTCTCTGGCAGCGCGTTCAGCGCCGACCCTGTCGATCAAAACCGTCCCAAAGCCGAGCCGACTGGCGGCAGCAGCGGCAGCGGCGGCGCTGGCAGTGGCGGCGGCGGCGGCGGCGGCGGCGGTGGAACAACCGATGGGTCGACGATAGTCAGCCAGCACGGCGGCAGCACGATTACCGCCATGACCAGCATCGGCGTTGCGGCTGGCCGCGGCCGGTCTGGCATGGACAATCCAGCCCGTAGAGACTGGCGACGTGAATTTGATGAGCTGTGCTCGATGCAGAACACTCTGCAGCAAAAACAGCAGCGACGAAGGGCGGAAGAGAAAAAAGTTAGCGGCGGTTTACGCGGCCCGAAGAATTTAGGGCCAAGTAAGTGATGGGTAGATACTGTTTACGTTTTGTATGTATCTAGTATACCTCGGAGAGTGAAGTTTTTCTCGTAAGTAGCTTCAATGACCAAAAGTTTGTGCCAGTTTGACTCGCGCATTGAGACCATAACGTTAACAAAGTCGAAGTCTTTGGAGTTAAATAACAAATAGTACGTCAAGGTTGACAATCCATTTTATTAACTAGATTCACAGTTAATCGATAATACGTAGGTACACCAGTTTAAAAAACTCTAAACTGACTGAAGCTCTAAATTAGTGGGTCAACTCCTGGGGCACAGAGTGTAGAAAGTCAGGGCCGCTGCACACCCTGTGAGAGCGTGCCTGCATACAATATTAGTGCGCATGTAGGAGCTACTTCTGAAGTTGCGCTCCGGAGTCGGCGGAATGGCGACAATCGTCTCGCCGGTGGCTGTTAGCCGATGTCCCCGAAGGCGTTGCGCCAGGGAGTCCACAACCCTCCCGCGAATATTTATTATTGACATTTGTTATGTTTAAGCAATTTGACTAATTGCACTTAAATCATTGGTTTAAAACAACTGAACTCAGATGAGCAAAACAGCAAGCCGATATTCAGCAATGCATCAACCGGGGACAACAAGGACAGGCGCAGTCGCATTGACGCCGGTTTCAGAGAAACGGAGGACGATAATAGTTCGACAATGGCAGAGATGGACAACGGGCACAGCGCTACTTATATGAACAACAATTCCAACTTGGCCACGCAAGAATTCACCATCGATGAGGAAGCCGACGCCGAAGCTGGTCTAGAAGACTCATTCGGGGGCGTTTCGGAGGTTGAAGCCACCGAGACCAGGGCTTCATCGATGGTTGGCAAACGTTTCAAGGACAATGTTTGTGTTGCCGACTGCATGCGACTGCAGAGTCTGTCTTGCAAGGACTATGCGGTGAGGAGATTATTCATTCTGTTTCCGTTGTAGGCTTTGTTTTAAGCTACCGGGTAGTTCTGCGTAGGAATAAGCTAACAGAAGCAAATTAGTTTACGTAATTTTGTTGGCGCCAGCTTTCAAAATGAATCATGAAAACAGTGAACAAGTGGCTGTCCATCAACAAATAGCTCCATGCATTAATCAACAGGGGAGCTGAGCATCACAGCATTAACACGTCCAGCATTTTTGCTGACCACCAGCCTTTCTTTACCCCAATTAGTACCCCATGAGGTATTTATCAACTGATTTTGGGTAACATTTTATCCATTGATACCCCAGTAAAAAAGTTAAGCTTTACTTTTCTAAAATTTGCATTTGATTAAATGCTATTAGAATCAGAATATGTTTTGTTTTGTGATTAAAAATGCATCCTTTGTACATCCACTCGTGGGGTGAATCAGACTGAGAGAGAGGGGTCGTTTTCACAAGACCGAAATTTCATAACGCCAAAATTGACCCTACCTTTATATGACCGAAATTCGAAAAAAAAAATAATATAACAAGGACCATGAAGAATTTTCAGTGTTGTTAAATTTTGGTCTCATTGAATCCCCCCCGAGACACAGTTGGAATTGTCAGGCTCCCGCTCAACTCAAAAAGAATTCAGATACGCTCGTATATTCAAGTAGGAATTCCCTCCTGGGTATTACTCCTCCAAGATGAGGTACTACTTAGAGGCTTGATGCCCCAATTAGGGTACCAACCAACAGTGAAAAAACGCTGCATACTGACCACTATGAGTTTACCACGCCTTGATCTCGGTAAAAATAGTTTAAAGAGTTTAATTTACTTTCCTAATGTCGTCTGTTCTGATTTCGAAAAAAAGGATTTGTCGGACGATTCGGACAGCTCAGATCCGGACGAGGCTCCTTCCGATCTGCTGCTTCGTCTCAAGCGTCGCTTGGTGCTCAGTCGGGCCAAATCGAGAGTCCGCAACGCCGGTTTGAGTCTTTTTAGCTCTACGCGGGCCGACATAGAGCGTCGGCTGTCATCGCTGCGGCACAAGCTGCGCACCGGCAAAGACGGCCGAACGTGCAGCGCCAATCAACGATTATTGCAGCAGCAGCAACAACAGCAACAGCAGCAGCATCAGATGTTGGAGTTTCAACAACAGAAGAATCAGCTTGGCGCTACATCGCGTTCAATTCTGTTGGAACACGTTGAGTCTGCTGCTAGCAGTTTGCCGAAGCTGCGTCGGCACTACGCTATGAGAGAGGACGGCACCAGGTTCACCACGCGACTGTTTCCAGGCCTAGACTACTGGAATCCGCATCTGATGCCGCTGACCCAGGCGCATGCAACTGATCCGTGCAATCCGCCGAATCATCTGGACCCGACTAGACACCCGCGCCTACCAGTTCATTCTGTTGGCATCGCCCTGTTCGGCTGCGGCGCAAGAGACGCGGCCAGACACTTTGTTGAGCGCTGGAACTTTGCCAGACACGACGCCGTGCGAATGGGTGAGTAACGGCTATGACTCAATCTTACCTCTGGAACCTGAATGGAGAAGCTATGAAACATGCGAAAGGACTAAGCTGTTGAACGGGAGGGGTTATGAGTAGCAAAGCGGTAACAAGCGCGGCTTTGGCTCTATAGTGATCCTCGCGTTAAATTTATTTGGAATGCATGAAAATTGGCCTGAGGTTGTAGAAATACTCGCCCACGAAAGGCTTCGGGCATTCGGACGCAGTGGGAAGGCAACGCCGCACGTTCTGCTAACCCCTGGCGATCAGTGTCGAAGTCCGCAAGGAGCCCCATCCGTAGAGTCAAGCAGGCGGATGGTCGCTTGCCGGTAGCATTAGGCGGGCATTAGTTTCTCGGGCCTGAAAGCGTCGGGGAGATCTGGGTAGGTGAGCCTGTTCCGAGTAAGCCTATGTCTAGCGAATTAGCCATATCCTGAGAGGGCAATGATTGCCGCCCTGACATCCATGCGGTTAAAATCAAGCAGGGAGTATTTGGTGGACGAGACCCCACGAGACTGTCGAATTGCCTGACGATGCCAACGGGAGCTGAGAGATCTGACGAATGGGCACAAACATCGATTTTATTTTCGACACAGCTGAAAGCACACTTGCAACTAGTTTGTATCTATAAACAATCGTCTAATCGTGGTTAAAGGTTTTATAATACAGCCAACAGCATCTTTCTCATTGCAAGATTGCTTAGTGTGCTGCATAAAACTTTTTATTCCCTTCATCATAGTTCGAAAAGTGTACAGCGTCTGCACCAGCTACGAACAGGCCACGAAATTACTCAACCTACCGCTGCTGGCTCCCCGGTGTTACGCCAATCACGACCTCGACGACATTGAGACCCGCGTCGGTCGTCGAACTTATCTGCACCCGTTGAGCGACCTGCCCGTCTACACAGATTCCGACAACTTGTCCAGCGCAAAGACGAAAATAAATTTCCTATTTTTGAATCTTGGCGAGCGTTCAGGCGCCGGAGTCGGCGACACCGTGGGAGACGAGGACGAGGACACCACCGGACTGCGGAGACTCGTATCGGCTGAAGCGGCCGCCAGACAGCAGCAGCTGCTGCTGCCGCCTCAACAACAACAACAGCAGCAACACTTTCGTCGTCAGGAAGGCAAAAAGTCCGAACTTTTGGTGGAAGATGAGGTGAGGAACTTCAATTTCGATGTAAAATTGTGAATAATCATTTTGAGTTAGCCCTTTTGATTTTAAAGCTATTGCATTTATATGTTTGTACATATTTTGTGTGAGGAAATTGACGAAACTTTTGACGTAGCTCAATTTTGAGTAGCTCAAAGTCCAGTGCAGAATCGAAACCCAGCTACCTTGACAGATTCATACTCGATTACCGCTAACCTACTCAGCCTCCAACATGATGCGGTTCTTTCTATTCCTGTTTCCTCGCCCTGTACCCGGCCCCAGGAATTCGTGAACTGCATGGAGCGGCTCGGCCAGGGTCGCGCACTGCACACCTGCCAGGTGTCCATGCTGAGGTCGCTGGGTCGCTGGTCGGGTGGCACAAGTCGCTACGCTGAAGAGAACAGCGTCCTGCTGGCGTACTACAGCGCCATCGCGCAGGCGCAGCGCTTCGTGTACATCGAAAACGAGCTGTTCATCTCCCAGGGTCGCAATCGGCCAACGGATGTCACAGTGAAGAATAGGATTAGCTTCTATCTGTACAAGCGGATTTTACAGGTAATGTTTCTGTGTGCCGGATTTTCTTGATAAATTTAGGCTTCAAATAGAGTGAAGGTCAATGCTGGCGCATGGAGTGCTGGCGCTCCTGGTGCTTCAGCGCCTGGCGATGAAGGCCCTAGTTCTAAAGCCTCTGGTGCTAAAGCCCCTGGTGCTAAAGCCCCTGGTGCTAAAGCCCCTGGTGCTAAAGCCCCTGGTGCTAAAGCCCATATCTCCCGGATGGGCGCCAATTGGGAGGGCTGGATTGTCTCCTGGTGGGCGCCTAATAGGAGCCAAAAATTTACTTTTTTAATCTACTGGGGCAAAACTATCGAACGCGCGTTGGTGCCTAATCGATACTGAAAAATCGTGGACAAAATTTTCATTTCCTATTACAGGCTCGAAGCAGGGGCGAGCCATTCAAGGTGTACATCGTCATTCCGTTGTTTCCTCGACACGATGGTCAATTATTGAGCGGCTCCCGCGGCGACTACACCAGCCGAAAGCAGATGCACTTTCTCTACAGACGATATTCCGCGGCGAAGACTCGCTCACGCATCGACTATTGCAGCGTCACATTGCGCCGCACGAGTACCTGAGCGTTTGCTGCCTGCAAAAATTCGATCGCCTTCCAGACGGCTGGCTGGCTCAGGAGATCTACGTGCAGAGCAACCTGCTCATTGCCGACGATCGAGTCGCCATCATTGGCAGCGCTCGAATCGCCGATCACTCCCTGCTCGGCTGGCGCAACTCCGAACTCGCCGTTCGTGTTGAAGACGTCGGCTTCGTTCGTAGCCTTCGAATGGCTCTTTGGTGCGAGCATCTGGATGTGCCGCCGGCCGAGAAAGAGGCCCTCATTTCTGACCCGGGCGATGCCGCGGTGTGGAATCTGTGGTGCGCGCAGGCCAGGTCGAACTCGCAAATTATGCAGGAGGTTTGTTTAGGGGGAAATTTTGCTGTTTAATCGGCAGAGAAATACATTTGTTCTAAACTTTGCACTCAGTTGTAAATGGTAGTGGTCTCGGTTCAATAGATTGAAAACAAAGTGGTAGAATGTCCATCGTGTCTATTTCCTCGATACATTGTAGCCATGCATTGTGTGGTAGAGTGTACATCGTGTCTATGGCTTCAATAGCTCGTAGATTGTAGCCACCCATTGTGTGGTAGAATGTGCACCGTGCCTATGGCTTCAATAGCTCGAAGATTGTAGCCACCCATTGTGTGGTAGAATGTGCACCGTGCCTATGGCTTCAATAGCTCGTAGATTGTTAAGCCACGCATTGTGTGGTAGAATGTGCACCGTGTCTATGGTCTCCATAGATTTTAGACTTCTACACATGCATCTCCCTATGCAGGTGTTCCGCTCCTTGCCCAACAATGCCGCTTACACAATGGCCCGTCTGCACGACTTCGCAGCCATCTCTTATCTGAAGCGCCGAGCAAAGCTCTACGCCCCGGATCGCGACACCATGGCCCAGGGTCTGGAGCGTCTCTGCCAGGTCAAAGGCCAGATTGTCGTGTGCAGCGGCTGTTTCATGGAGGGCAGCCAGCTGCTAAAAGTGCAGGACAAAGATCAGAGCTGGAGGTCTTGGTTCTTTTGGCCAGATTTTGCGCTGGTTTAAATACGAGCGTAATAAAACAACTTAAAATTGAGTCTATTCCTTAAGAAACGTACTGATTACTGACAGTAACTCAACGAAAACCAATATTTACTCTACTTAGAAAAACTGAACGTCTAAACTCGATCCCACGGTGATTGTTGTTCCAGCTCCTATCTAATATCTATCTAATAGCGTATCTGAATATCTAATGAAACAGTCTTTTAAGTATAATAGTCCCCATTTGATTAAATCACATCCTTCCTCATCAGACAATCGCGTTTCACTGATTCATTTTTTCAATCGTTTATTAATTAACCCTAAAACATTGACGGCGCGAGGAGGCGGCCTCTTATAATCCGTGCGCCATGAAATTGCATTGCTGCTGTGCCAGAGAGCACTCAGCTAAATCAATACACCCCACTAGTCCCGGCCAGATTCGGGATGAGATTGAAAGGGAGGAGCAGAGATAACGACAGGAATATATGCGCTCTCGTAGGGGGGCCACTCCCTAGAGTTGCAGTCCGTGAGCGGGCAGGCCGCCTCTGTCTGAGCATGACTTGTCCGGCCCAGACAGCGACCACCTCGCCTCCGCTCTTTGCTCTTTCTTCCCAGATCCCCTGCCCCCCTCTTTTCTCTTCCCACCGATTCGCGCCTCGAGGCCTCGAGATTCAAGGAACCGAAGGGATTTGAGAGCTGGATGAAGGGAAAAGAGTTGGAAGGGGATAACTGTGCTCACAATTTTCTGCTGAAGCGGGAGGAGGGCACGCGGGGAGTCAATTAATTAGAGCAGAGCTGCAGCCTCAGCTCAAGGAGGCAAGAGGCGGAGGGCGAGAGAAAAAGAGAGAGAGGGAAACAGGAGACGAGAGGTGCCTAGTCGAGTTCGGCAAGAAATTCCTCGCCGAACAAAACTGACACCCCAACCCCGCTGTGGGCGGCTAAAATACCGTGCGATGGCTGCGGAGAAAAGTGAGTGAAATAATTACAGCTCAGCTTAGACAGGGAAGCTGACGGGAGAGAAGCTGAACAACAGACCAGGAAGATGCAGCAGCTCCCAGTGCCCGACGAGCACCCCGTTGTCCAATGCTCAAAGTCCGACGCCTCCGTCGAGCAGCGACGCAGCCGGACGAACTTCTCGGCCGGGCAGCTGACCCAGCTGGAGTCCGCCTTCAAGCGAAGCCGGTATCCAGACTCGGCGGATCGCGAGGAACTGGCCCGGGTGCTCGGCCTGTCCGAGTCGCGAGTTCAGGTAAATTTGGAGTACTGTTGATATCAAGCGCGTCTATAGGATTCGATTATAGACCGCGACTCGCTTGACTATTGTGAATTTTCAGGTTTGGTTTCAAAATCGACGAGCTAAAAGTCGACGAATTCGAAATCAGGAATTGTCGGCCAACTGCTCAGAGAACGGGAGCTCACAGGCCAATGGAGACGATTTTGCTGAAGGTATTTGTTTTGCTAATGAACACCCTAGTTAATATATATAGTAGGCAGACACTGCCTCGGGTTTAAGTTCCAATGCGCTTCATCAAGAGACATGGAGTTACAACATAAGTGACCAATAATGATGGACACTGACCATCGAATTTACCTACTATTATATTATTATATTCTGAGAAGTTATAATGTTTTAGAATAATGTTTCATACACTAATCACACTACTCACCATTTCAATTTGCCAAAACAGTAGTCAGAGTTGGTCGCCGAGCTGGAAGCAAAAGACGTCGAGAAGACTCGTCTTCGGCGCCTTCGGCTGCTCAACTGGCACCGACACAGCCGCCGCCGCCGCCACCGCCGCCACCACCGCCGCAACTGCCACCTCCACTACCGCTGCCGCCGCTGCCACCGCCGCCATCTCAGAATTGTTCATCAACATCTGAGCTGTTGATGCAGCAGACGTTAGCAATTAGCAGTTACCTGGCCCTCTGCTCTCGCCTGGGTGTCCTGCCTCCGCTGCCAGTTCTGCAACAGCATTTTGCCGGGCAATTTTCTATGGCAGCTTCAGTCAGTCAGGTCACCGCTGATCAGGGAATTAGCGAAAGCATGAAACTCAATGTTGACAGGGGCGATGAGCTGAAAGACGCGTCACCTTGAATAAATGCACAATGAGACTCTGAAACTTATTATGTTTCGAATAAAATCAAAAAGTCATATGCATGTAAAGGGTGCTGCGATCGTTAAGGTCTTTTTTTTAATCAATTGAACAAATTATTCAACAGAAGTGGATCATTGCCAGCTGAAACTTTTACAAGCAATAATCATAACCAATTAAGTGTACACATTTAATTCACTATACACTACACGACTGGATGTTACACGAACTAGAAGTGATATCTCTTATTTACTATATGCTTTTGCATATAGTAAATAAGAGGACTTATGCAAATCCTCTCATTTTTATGAATAGTGAATTAAAACCTTCAAGATTTAAAGTATAGAAATAGTCTTATTTGTTCAACAATAATATGGACTTCTGGTAAAGTTGAAAAACAATTTATAAAAATTCAAGAATAACTAGCTGCTGTATGAAAGCGAAATAGAGAGCCACCCTGCCATTTTAACATTTTCGACATAGGGACAGACATGATAAATTAACAAATAGTGTACACTCGAGTATCGCATAAATGAAATATAACAAAAGTAAATAAATAATCTCAATTCTTTTTACAAAAAAAACTTTCCAAAAAATCAATGGATCGATCAGACAGGTCTGTTATATTAAAAATTAGCTTTCGATCTGTTTCTAATAATAAAAGGCCATCTCTATTGTAGTTTGTAGCGTCGAAAAAAGTCCCCACTCGCAACAAAAACTGTATAAATTTTTTCTAAGAAACACATAGCTTTCGTTTTAATTACTTAGTTTCATAAACTTATTAGTACGCTCGTGTATTGATATTGTTTATTATAATAAACTTATGGAAATTAAAAAATAACTTTAATGGCTACTAAACTAAGTAAGCTACTTTGTAAATTTTAATATGGAAGATAAAATTTCAGCATTTAGATTTGATGAAGAATGGGGAAAATCGGAAAATGGTACAAGGATGAAGGTACTTGTAAATTGTACAGCTAGTAAATGTGGAAATATTTCATGTGGGCAAATACTTCCTAATGGCAGCTAAAGTCCGTTATAAATTTATATTTGTGATAAAAGTAAGACATTAGCTTAGACAGGGTCGCGTCAGCTTTTGGAGAAAAAGCACGAATTTTCACGTCAAACCACTGCAAAAGATCAAATTGCAGTTACCAAAATGGTTAGAAAATTTATTACTGATGGACTTTTGTGGGTCCGTTTTCAGTCTACTATCGTCCGTTGTTAAGATCCGAGCTAATTTTTTAAAATTAGTTTTGATCGCTGTAATTCTGATAATATGTCGAGATTTCGCTTAGTTTAGGGTTTATTTCTGAATATTATACACATATTGAAATCACTTTGATAGTCCGTTTTAAACTGACATGTACTTTCAAAAATGACCCCTTCATTTCTATAGCTAATTTTGCTACTTACAACAGTAGTATAGTGTAGTGGTACGCATTTGTACATAATGCGTAGTACCAGAGGACTCTGATTTCAGGACGTCATTCGGACCATTTTTTGACCCCGGGCTTCTGGACTTTTGAAGCTATATTAAAAATGTGCGTTATCTCCAAATAAGGTTGATCCAAAAGTACATTTTCTCTCGAAAGAACATTCCCCCATTATTGCAGACGTTGTTCCTAGGTCTTTGGTGCGTTATTTTCGACTTTCTTCTAATTTCTTCCATGTTACAACCCCTTAAAGGCTATTCAAAAGGAGAAAGTCTGCGAATAATTTATTTCGCGCAACTCGAAAAATTAGGGAACAGTCGAAAATAAACGCACCGAAGGCCTAGGAACAACGTCTGTAATAATGTGGGAATGTTCTTTGAAGAAAGTAACTTTTAGATCAACCTAAATTGGAGACAACGCACATTTTTGCTATAGCTAGTCCAGGTGAGGTTTCGAAACTTTTTTGACAATTTTTGCAGCATTGGCACTTCGACGTTTCAAAAGGTGAGCGAATTTTTGGCAATTTTATCTAACATAATGCTAAACAACAAAAAGCCTATCTAGGAAAAGCGAGATTTTACCAATTAGCGAGTGCATGCAGATAAAGTCCTTCAACTTTAGCTGTCCATGACACTTGCAGT
Source organism: Macrostomum lignano (assembly GCA_002269645.1). Taxonomy (NCBI): domain Eukaryota; kingdom Metazoa; phylum Platyhelminthes; family Macrostomidae; genus Macrostomum; species Macrostomum lignano. Next base: position 4,488 of record NIVC01000938.1, on the reverse strand, counting down.
TCTTGCGTAACAGTACGTGCGTAGATTGGCTCTCAATTCAACCAGCCTTTTCCTCAACGCAGGTCCAATTCAACGCAGCCGTTGCTTAAAAATCCGCGCCGAAAAAGCTGCTGCTTCAAGGCTTCAGCCGCCTTCATCGCCCCGACGCCGGTCACTCGGCCGCCAATGCGAAGTCGCTTTCTTGAACATGGGATTCCTCGACGCCGATCACTGCTACTAAAAATAGTCGGCGTTATTGTCGCGGTGGACAACCAGCGAGCCAGCCAGCGTATCCGACCTTCGGGCACGTCGCCAAGCTGCAGATGCACTTGCTGCAGACAGTCAGGAGCGCAGAGGGCCGCCTGGATTAGCAACGCGACGTGTGACGCATCATCGGCCACCGCATCCGCATCGGCGGCTGCCCCGAGAGTTCCGCAGGCGAAACCGAAGCTAGTTAGGCGTTCGCAGATGAGCAGCAGCAGGCAAGCCTGCATAGTTGAGGCGGTGGGGACAGATTTAGCTCAGCGGTTGACTCGTTCGACTCTGCACCAAATAATAATGATGATAATAATTGCTTACACCTGCCCCAATTGGGCCAGATATGCAACCGACAGCTCAGCTGCAGCTATTGCGCGGCGCATCTGAAGGCCGCGTACGGCTGTTCAGTCCAAGGACTGGGGGGTCGCCACGCACACCCTCAATTACCCCAGCTAATGCTGGCACCCATTTTACAGCTGGGTGAACTGAAGCAATGCAGAGTTAAGTGTCTTTCTCAAGGACACAAAATTGTTTCGAGTGGAAAAAGAATCGAACCCCCGACCTTCAAGTAATGAGTCCGACGCTCTAACCACCAAGGCTACAATCCCACTCTAACCACTAGGCTGCGTCAAAGCATCCGGGTTCTTTTCCGTAAGCAACCAGACATTAGTTTGGGTTTCATGAAAGAAAATAGGCATGCGATTAGCATCCATCAGAGCCAACTAAATTAATAGATTTAGTTAAAAACACAGAAAAATGTCTAAGGATATACATGTCGGTATGAATTTAATAAAGGAAGTGTTTTCGACTGGTTTTACTGCTTTTTGATGCAGTGACTTCTTTAAGAGATTTCTCAAATCTGTTTGATGTTGAAAAAATAAAGAACCACCAAGATCTGTTAATGAGTTCAAGTCGTGTACGAAGAAGGTGAGAAAAGATCAGGTTTTTCGATTTTTTTAGCCGCCTTTCTTTCATGCTTTTCCAGTTCTTAAAAGTGGAGGTCCTGTGTTTCTAATTACATTTAGCAACGAACTATTAAAGTTGGTTAATACAGGAATTGCTTATTAATAACATATACTGATTTCACTTTACCTGTTGAAGACAGTCACCCTGACGCGACTCGCCGGTCACAATAATACCAAAGCTGGTCAACCTCTCAAGGCAGCCGGAGTCCAGGAGGTCGGCAATGCAAATGACGCCTGCAGACAATTCGGCGTCAACCGCTTCAGTGGTCAGGCTGCAGCAACGAAAGCGCAATCGACACAGCGCCGGCAACGTTGGAGTCAGGGCGGTCAAAAGTCGTGCAGCCACGGACGATGTCGGCTCATGGATTGACCGGTGCTGACAATATTGAACGGACGTGCTTCGCTATAAATCAGTTTGGTTTTCATACTCGTATGAACAGCCATGTTACGCTGAATAATACTCGTAGTTGCATGTTTGAATCTTTGTCACATTAGTCAAATTTAGCAAACAGTTCACTCAAACCAAGTACGAGCTAGCTCGTATTCACTTAAACTAGTCGACCTATTTGAACTAGTTGGAGATTGATAAGCTTTTGATTTGAGGTTTTTCATGTCTAGCTTTTGTTTCAATCTTGATCCATGATTCCTGTGACATCTGCGGCACCAGATATCGGACTGTACTTTCCTGCCCTTTTTCTTTCTCATTCGTGTATGACCCAAAACCAAGAGGCGAAACCATCGATCGACACTACTCTTGACAGCAGCCCACCCAAGGTTGCTGAGTGTTTGAGTTTTGTCTGAGATATGCACTCAAAAGTTTATCAGGCCACATTTTTATTAAATACAGAATACATCCAAATCAATCAAAGTTCTACTCTCGATTGACAGATTTTATCGATTTTGCGCTATGCAAAAGCAAATCTTAATGCTGATATAAGTTGGCATTGGGTGGTACAGCATAAGAAGACAGGTAAGTCACCCAAACTTACCACTCGCCCATCGTAATCACAATAATTCTCGTCAGCTTGGTAAGAAAAGCCATCTAAGTGAATGTCCAGCTGAAGAAGTCGCTGATGCCACGCAGTGCTAGAGATAAATTTGACCAAGCTGGCCAAGTTGTCCGACGTTAGCATCAACGGCTGCTTAGAGTCTCCGTCCAAGCCGAAGCAGCAGACATTGGGCAGGCGAGCTAGCGCGCGGGCCAGGCCGTTGGCTGAGCAGTCCGAGCGAGCAACAGCAGCCACCGACCCGAGAGGCAAAGTCGACGAAGCTGATTGGCGTTGCGCTCGGCCGCTCGCACTACTGCCGCTGCTACCGCCGACTTTGACGCCAGCTTAGTCGAACAGTGAACTCGCAACTCGCTTAATCTATCGATCTTATTCAGAACCTCTAGACCGCTGGTAGCGGTCGCGTTAATTGAAATCTCGCCAGAGCCCAGTCGAACCGCTAAACAGTCTAGTGGTGCTAGGTTGCCATGCCGTTTCCAAGGCTCCAAAGCGGCTGCCAGATTGTCAAACGAGCTGACTGTGGTATTCCTACAGGCTTCCCTAGCGTAGTCTTCGTCGGAACTTCTTTCATTATCGATACTCAATCGACCGTTTTCTGTCGAAGGAAGTTCTTAACCCGATGTGGCACTGCAGGGTTTCAAAGTCCAGACAGATGCTGCTCAGTCGATGACTTTTTGGAGTGACATCCATAGATTGCTCGGTAAGTGACTTTGATGAATGCTCTACTGATGACGTCAGTTCAACATTAGTAATCTCAGTCCAGCCAGCGAGCCAGTGAGTCCTGTTCTGCTTCTGCAGTCTACAATGTCGCTGACCACTCAAAATGTGCCACAAACTCTGACATCGTTCGCGTTCCGTTTTACTGACGATCTCACTAAGTCGACTTGCCGACTCAAGCAGCCAGTCATCTGCCATGGAGCCCAACAGCTCGGCAATGTCTATTAGGACAGTGCGCGCAGTTCCTGTGGGTCCAACCGCGTCAGTTGCCGCAACATCGCTCTCGGAATCGTCACCGATCGCGCGACGCCACACATCGGCCAGGCTGTCCATGACGGCGACGCTCGCCGCATCGTTGCCAAGCTGAGCCTCTGAGGCGGCCTTTAGGCAGCGGAGGCAGAGCCGCTTGGCGGTCAGAAAGGCAGCTAGACGAGCGCCGCTGACTACGAGATTCAAGTCGGCAAAGTCTGCGGCAGCTTCCGGCTCCGACTACAACGTCGTCCCCGTCGTCGCAATTGACTGCCTCGGCTGCAGCCGCCGCAGCAGATGGCGCCTCAGCGAATAGGCAGTGGAACAGGCGGTCGTAAAGGTAAGTCGTCGACGCGGAGCCGGCCCAGAGACGAATCGCGCCGGATCGAGATGGTACAGCGTCACGAGAAGTGCTAGATTGCCCGGCCGGTTGAGAAATCCGTTAGCACCGTTGCAGTTTTTCACAACCTCGTCAACAGCAGAGAGGAAGTGACCTTGAAGCTCGGCTTCGCTGTCGGGCAGGGCGGACTTTGCTGCGATGCTGATGTAGCGACTCATCTGAGCGTCATTCCACAGCAGCAGGTGATACAAGACGGGATTCGAAACACACAACGGCAACTGACTATTTGCGTCTAGCGAAGGCTAAAACAGCGGGTCGCCAGGTGGCACTGAAGCAGGACTTCACCCAGGCTGCAGGGAGCTGGACAGCGTCAGCGCAATCCACGATTGCCAGCACTCGGTCAGGATTGTTGCGAGCCCAGCTGACGCGGCAGCAATGTCGAGTGCTTCGGGATCGTCTTCCTCGCCATAGCCGGTTGACAGGCCCCTCAAAGATAGTCGTAGAAGCTGCTCAACTTCGCAGCAGTTGTCGTTGCCATTAAACAAATGGCTACTAACTCTGACGGCGGGAGGCGCAGTCAAAGTGTAGCACAAGATTGAAACCCTCAATCAGCTTGCCGAGCGTTTGCAAATCCCGATGTCCATTATCAGGTCCGGACTGTGAGTGCCAGTAGAGCAGTCGGGCAGCCAGGTGCGACTTGCCACTGCCGGCCGGACCAAGAATGACGCAAGGCCTGCTAGGCGTCAGCCTGGCCGGGGGCGATGGCTGTAGCATCGGCGGAATGAAGGCATCGGCGAGACACGGTTTGCCATCGAAAGCGACGCCGGGCGACGCTTCTAAACGATCGACGGCCACATTTGATAGGCGGCGTCGGTAGTTGCCTAGAAAACGCTGTACTGCAGGTGGTAGCATAGAAGAATCATCAACGGCCATATCAGCATGCGATGATAGCGCTACCATTTCTACTGCGGTC
>NIVC01000937.1:0-45112 GCA_002269645.1 Macrostomum lignano | reverse complement strand
TTGATGTTGGGCTGTTCCAAAGGCAATTTTAGCACAATGCCAAACTCCCATGCCTATAATAACCAATAAAAACACGAATCAGTGTCCGGACACAACGAATAGGAAAGCATGGAAAAGTAAAAAAAGAACTGGGAGAACAAACTATTTAAAAAAACACACACATATGCACTGGATTAGCGCAGTCTGATGCAAATGAAAAAAAATATTTCAGCCGACAAATAAATAGCATTTCTTGTCCAAGCAACTTTTTCTTACACAGAGACTGTAATATAGGAGAATGAGCAATTTGCAGCTAGTGCCGAAATTTTCAATAGTTGCGGCAGCGACAAATATAATAGCAAGGCAACAAAAAGGCGTTTGTTAAATAGAACAATTTACATGCAGACACAAGTGCTTTAGATAAGGAAAACCCATAGCCAGTTGTCAAAGGTAACGAGAATGAAATCTGTATGGGCCTGAGCAGGCGGCAATATCTGTCAGCGCTTTATGGATCTGTAATTTTGCGCTACAACCTCTGTCTCGGATTGTGTTAAAATTACAGGTGAACCGTGAAGACTGGAGATTCAGATTACTTTAAGCGCTTCTGGCACACCTCCTCATTTAGTCATAAAACTGCTTTGCTGCGTCTGAAAGAGAATTCGCAAGTACACAAAGTTCAGGAAAGAGAGGCGGGGAAGGGAGAGAGGCAGAGGGAAGGGGAGAGGCAGAGGGAAGGGAGAGAGGCAGAGGGGAAGGGGAGAGCAGAGGGGAAGGGGAGAGGCAGAGGGGAAGGGAGAGTGGCAGAGGAGAGACAGGGAAAGGGAGGGCGACGGGGGACAGGGAGAGGAAGAAAGGGGGAGAGAGGGGAGAGAGGGGAAGGGAGAGGGTAAAGGAGAGAGGGAGAGGAGAGAGGGAGGGGGAGTGAGAGGGGGAGAGAGGGTGGAGATGGAGAGGAAGAGGGAGGGGGAGGGAAAGGAGGAGAGAGGGAGGGAGAGGGAAAGGAGGAGAGAGGGAGGGAGAGGGAAAGGAGGAGAGAGGGAGGGAGAGGGAAAGGAGGGAGAGGGAGGGAGAGGAAAGGAGGAGAGAGGGAGGGGAGGGAAAGGAGGAGAGAGGGAGGGAGAGGGAAAGGAGGAGAGAGGGAGGGGGAGGGAAAGGAGGAGAGAGGGAGGGAGAGGGAAAGGAGGAGAGAGGGAGGGAGAGGGAAAGGAGGAGAGAGGGAGGGAGAGGGAAAGGAGGAGAGAGGGAGGGAGAGGGAAAGGAGGAGAGAGGGAGGGAGAGGGAAAGGAGGAGAGAGGGAGGGAGAGGGAAAGGAGGAGAGAGGGAGGGAGAGGGAAATGACAGAGGGAGGGAGAGGGAAAGGAGAGAGGGAGGGAGAGGGAAAGGAGGAGAGAGGGAGGGAGAGGGAAAGGAGGAGAGAGGAGGGAGAGGGAAAGGAGAGAGGAACACAGATGAATCGATGACAGGAAGCAACGTGTTGTCCTCCGCTGAGAGCATCTCTGCAGTGCTAGTGAAATGTTACAGTTTGAAAATTGCGCAACTATTCGGGCGCAGCAAAGCCAAGGCTCCGCCCACCCAGCCAGCCAGCCAGCCAGTCAAGCGTGGAAGGCAACGTCGGGCAGGCGGCCCGGCAGGAGGGCGGCGGCGGAATCCGGCAGGCCGAACTCGCGCACGGCCCACAGCTGCGCCTGCCTGTGCAGGGCGGCCCGGTCGGCGGCCGGCAGGAGGCCAGCCCGGACGAACAGGCTGCCGGAGAGCAGCTCCTGGACACGGCGGAGCAGGCTGGCCGCAGTGGCCGGGTCGATTGGCGAACAGCCGGGCGGCAGGGTGGCCACGAGGTCCGGGCCGCCGCCGCCGTGGCCGCCCCACAGACCCGCAGCCGCGGCGGCGGCGGAAGCCGCGTCCGGCGGTGCAACGGCGGCCGGCTGCGGACTGGCCGGTAGACGGCGCGGCGGCTCCGGCGGGCACTGAGCCAAAGTGAGGTCGCGGGTTCGATCGCTGAGCACGGAGCGAATCTCCTCAAGATGCGGTGCGAACAGCCTGGGATGCCGATAGCCACCGTCGGATCCGCCGCCGCCGCCGGCGTGCAGCCAGGCGGCCGGCCGGGACAGCCCGGCGTCCTTCGGCAGCAGCTTCCGCCTGACGGCCTCCTGCAGGCTGTCAGGGCACAGCAAGTGCTCCAATCGGAGTCCCTGTGACACCAGGTCGCCCAGCACAGAGGACAGCTCCTCTGAGGCCGCCGCTGCCGCTGCTGAACCGGCGGCTCGCTTCTGCCTGCCGCTGGACAAACCGCCCCCACCGCCAGTTTTGCGCGAGAAGCCTGCAGGTGCGCCCGTCTGTTGCGACTCTGGATATGGAGATGGGGATGGGGGTTGCTAGGAAAGAGAAGCGATCCTTGATGAAGCTGGAGGCTGAGGGGCGATTAAAGATTAAGCTGGAGGCTGAGGGTCGATTCTTAATGGAGCTGAAGGCTAAGGGGGGTTCTTGATGGAGCTGGAGGCTGAAGGGCGATTCCTAATATAACTGGAGGCTGAAGGGCGATTCTTGATGGAGCTGGAGGCTGAAAGGGCGATTCTTGATGGAGCTGGAGATGTAGAGCAATCCTCCAGGAAGCAGGAGGTAGGGGGTTGGGGCGATTTTTGCTTGGAATGAAGGAAAATTTTAGTGGAAATTGATGGCTCTAAATCGAACTTCCCCAGAAGTGATTTTCTCAATCAAAGTGCCTCAGCTTAGCTTGTTATCTCAACAAAAAATCAGATACCAGTTCTATCGCTAATTAGCCCCAAGCTTAGCCATTCATCTCTTGTCTCCTCAGGGCTGCAGGGAGGGGGGCAGTCTACGCCCCCACAGTTTAACCGGCCAAGCAGGTACTTGTAAACACAGCGGGGCAGTTAACTAACTTACCCCAGCGTCCCCCCCTCTCTCCATCCTTCCTCCCTCAATTCCGCTTCTCCATCTCATTCATTATAAATTTTGCAGCGCCAACAAGCGGCGGTGCGCCTCTGTGTCAAAACCGCGCCGGCTTCTCAAGCAATTAAAAGAGCGCCAGGCTTCAACCCTAAGCCAGGTGCAGGTAGGCGTAGCATTAGTGCAGCTCAATAGCTGCTTAGAAGCCGTTCAAAAGGAATAACAGGAGAGGGATCCCCTTTCTAGGCTTGGCTGTTTTTGAAGAAAAAAACGACTTTTAAACATCAACTGTTCCGTTAGCGAAAGTGCAAGCGGTAGTTTAGCGCTTCTAGCTGTTCTGTTCCTTGCATAATTAGGGTAGTGTTTTTTGCCACGGCGAAAATTTTACTTTAATTTGAATTCCATCTATCCACGTACACTAAAATTGAGTTGCTTCTAGGTATCCATGGGGATTTCAAGGGGTCAGCTGTCCGCTTATCATCTTGGTCATGTTTCTTGGGGAAAAATCTAGTCGATGGCGCTAAAATCTAGTCTGTGGCGCTAAAATCTAGTCTATGGCGCTAAAATCTAGTCTGTGGCGCTAAAATCTAGTGTCTGTGGCGCTAAAATCTAGCCGATGGCGCTAAAATCTAGTATATGGCGCTAAAATGGCGCTATAATCTAGCCTGTAGCGCTAAAATCTAGTCGATTGCGCTAAAATCTAGTTTAGGAACAAAAATCTAGTCTGTGGCGCTAAAATCTAGTCTGTGGCACCAAAATCTAGTCTGTGGCGCTAAAATCTAGCCGATGGCGCTAAAATCTAGTCTGTGGCGCTAAAATCTAGTCTGTGGCACCAAAAGCTAGTCTGTGGCGCTAAAATCTAATCTGTAGTGCTAAAATCTAGTCTATGGCGCTAAAATGGCGCTATAATCTAGCCTGTAGCGCTAAAATCTAGTCGATTGCGCTAAAATCTAGTTTAGGAACAAAAATCTAGTCTGTGGCGCTAAAATCTAGCCGATGGCGCTAAAATCTAGTCTGTGGCGCTAAAATCTAGTCTGTGGCACCAAAAGCTAGTCTGTGGCGCTAAAATCTAATCTGTAGTGCTAAAATCTAGTCGATGGCGCTAAAATCTAGTCTGTGGAGCTAAAATCTAGTCGACGGTTAGAAAACTAAAAACTAAGTGGTTAATTAACGAGACTTAGGACTGCGACTGGCGCAACTTTTACCAGACATTCGACAGAAAGAAAGCAAAGCTTATTGCTTTACTAACAGACCACGTGACCTTAAACTGCGCGTAGCAGATAGCAAAACTCGTTAGTAGGACGTGAATCTCCCAAATCCATTGGCAGTCCCGCCATAAATTATGGCCGAAAGCAGCAGTTCGGCATTTGATTCGCTATTTCTGTTGAAGCAATAAAATCCGCAGACTACAGACGCGATTGGCAAGCAAGGCAGCAGCAGGTAGGAGCAGAAAATTTTCCAGAACAGTAGTCAATCTTGACATCGCCTTGTTTACTTTATACATCTCGCCTCACTCTGGCTCCCCTCCATAACACGCGCAGACGCCATGATTGATGAGGGAGGTGGTTAGGGCCAGTCCAGCATCCCGGAACACCTCATCAAGTGCCTTCTTTGCCAAGTACAAGAGAAACAAACTGGGGTATAAAAGTGCGGCCAGTTGCCGAAGAGAAGATCATTAACTGGCAAGATGTTAAGCCTAGTGGTCAGAGCGTCGGACTCGCGACTGGAAGGTCTGGGGTTCGATTCTCGGCCCACTCGGAACAATTTGTGTCCTTGAGCAAGACACCTAACTCTGCATTGAGTCAATTCACCCAACTGTAAAATGGGTGCCAACATTAGCTGGGATGTGTGGCGACCCCCCAGTCCTTGGACTGAACAGCCGTACGCAGCCTTCAGATGCGCCACGCAATAGCTGCGGCTGAGCTGTCGGTTATTAGGGCGAGTATAGTAAAAACAACTCGTACTGGAAAACCTTCTTATCTAAAGTCAACTCATGATGCTCCAGCCTTACCAAATAAGTTAGCTAAGGTCACCGAATCCGCAAAAATATCAAGTCAGTCGTGTCCATCGAAGTAAAATAATTTTAGGGTCAATTAGGGTCACGAAAGCAAAGAAGCCTAGGACATTTAACCTCTATTTGACTGCAGTTTTAGGCGCTTATAACCGTTCCCGACGGATAGGCCGAAAACAGCCATAGACAGTTTTCAAATTTACGATCATAAATGTTGCTGCTACCACCGTTCCCGCCTATAGTCTCGCTTAAATTTAGTGTCTGTTCGCTTATTTAATTCATTTATACGGACTGCTTTATATGAGCATTTTACTTTTAGTTTAGTTTTGACTAGTTATGGATCTCATTTACACGTCGGACTCGGACAATTTTCTCACTGACGACGAGGACGGATCGTTTTATTTTGATGAAGAGCCAGGTGAGGATGGTGACAACGTTGAAAGCGCCAGCAGCTCAGATGAGGACGTCGAAATGGAGGAAGAACACGAGTGGCACCAAGCTATCGAAGGGACGGACGACAGGCCCACGGCTGTCCCAGAGTTCATTGGCACCCCAGGTTTTCGGCCGGACTGGGTACCACCACAATCAGCGAATGGCAGTGAGTCAGAGTTTTTGCATCAATACCTAACCGACGAGCTGTTCGAGAACATTGCAAGGTGGACGAACGAACGGGCCCGGAGTTTCGCTCAGGAAAGGTCAGCTGATGAGTTACCAAAGGTTGTGTCTACATGGAAGGATTGCAGTGTTGACGAGGTGAAGAAGCTGATCGGCATCGTGTTGCTTATGGGCATTGATGACAAGCCGGAGATCAGCTCATACTGGGCAAAGGATCCTGTGTACCACTGCACGTTTCTGGCTCAGCCACATTCACTTTCGCGCGATCGTTTCAAGCAGATTCTCTCCTGCCTTCGCTTTTACAGTAGCGCTGGTCCCGCTCCTCAAAGCCCTGTGGACAAAATCTCTCCATTCCTTGCTCTTGTGCAGCACGCCTGTCGGAACAACTACATGCCCGATCAGAATCTATCAATTGACGAGACTCTGGTCATGTACAAAGGACGGGTACAGTTTAGGCAGTACATTCCTTCTAAGAAGAGCAAGTATGGTATCAAGTTATACTGCCTGTGTGAGGCCAAGTCCGGATACCTGTGGAACTTTGCCGTTCACACAACGCAGCAGGAGAATGCCAGGTTTGGTGCCGGACTGGACTGTGAGGCCCTGTCCTTTAGTGAGCGAGTCGTAGCCGAGCTATGCCGCGACATTCTACATCTTGGCCATCGCATCTTCACCGACAGCTGGTTTACATCGTACCGACTGGCTTCGTGGCTACTGGCCCGCGACACCATGCTGACTGGCACCGTGCGCAAAGATCGTGGACCGCCGCCACTGCTGCGAGACACTAACCTGCACCCCACATCATCAGCATTCGCAAGGTGTGGCAACGTGCTGGCGTGCAAGTTTGTAGACTCCAAGAACAGTGGCAAGAAGACTGTGTACTTGCTGGACACGGCAGGTAACGCGCAGTGCCACGATGTAGCCCGCGTTCGCCCTGGTGGTCAGCAGCAAGTGGTGGCGAAGCCGGTCAGCATCACCACGTACAGTCGTTGTATGGGTGGAGTGGACCGCATGGACTCTAACACGAGTCCCTACATAGCAAACCGCAAGTCGCTGCGCTGGTTCAACAAGCTGGCTTTCCATCTGATTGTGCTGCTTGTCCGCAACGCCTGGATCTTGTACAATTACCACGGCGGCAGCATGTCCTTCCTCCACTTCTTGCGCAAGGCGTTAGATATTCTGGTTGCGGAAACCGGTGTTGCCGAGGTTATATATAGCAGTCAGTAGTCCTTATACATAATATTTATATGGCCGTTTTCGGCCTCTAGTCGTCGGGAACGGCTGTGGTAAAAATTCCAACAAATTTGGCCCATAGAGATTGATTTTATGCCGTCTAGCTTGGAGGTAGACAGAATGGACGAAAACGGCCATCCGTCTGCCTATGGTTAAGGTCATACAAACCATTGAAATTCTATCCTAAGGTCTGTTAGGGTCATCAAACCCGGGAATCTTCGGGTCATTAGGGTGACCGAACCATAAAATCCTGGGGTTATTTAAGGTCACAGAAACCTCGCAGAGCCATAGGGTCAATTAGAGCCACCGAAACTAAGCATTCAAGGGTCAGTTAGGGTCACCGAACTCCGACATCCTAGGGTCCATTAGGGTTTCAAAACCCGAGAATCTTCGAGTTAATTAGGGTCACCGAACCACAGCATCCCTGGGTAAATTAGGGTCATCGAACCCCAGCATCCCAGGGTCAGTTAGGGTCACCGAACCACAGCATCCCAGGGTCAGTTAGGGTCACCGAACCACAGCATCCCAGGGTCAGTTAGGGTCACCGAACCCCAGATCCAGGGTCAGTTAGGGTCACCGAACCCAGCATCCCAGGGTCAATTAGGGTCACCGAACCACATCATCCCAGGGTCATTTAGGGTCACCAAACCACAGCATCCAGGGTCCATCCCGTAGACATACCCGCGACAATTTCCGCAGCCCTGGCGGCCACCTGCGCCTCGCCCCAGGCGATGAGGGCGCTCAGCACGTCAGACTCGGCCGCTTGTAGAAAGTCGGACCGCAGAGCGGCCAGCAGCTCCCGGCGGCTCAGCTGAGTCAGCACACGCGGCGCTTGGACGGCTAGCGCGGCGAATTCCTCGCACAGGAACAGGCGCGCCTGTCGGTGGACCCAGGCAGAACCGGTGCCGGCGCCGGACCAGTCCAGGACAGGCACCAGGGTGTCCGGGCACAGGGACTCCACCAGTAGGTCTTCACTAGCCCGGGTGAGACAGGGCAGCTCAAGGAAACGGCCAATCTCGTGCAGATCCATCAGGTCCTGGGCATGAGCAGACAGAGGGTCACTGATACTACCGGCTAAGTAACTGCGGAACGAGCAACCCAATCTACCCGAATGCAAAACAAAGACTACTCCAACAGACAAAACAAAGACTACTCCAAAAACTGAAACCAAGGCTACTTCACAAGTCAAAACAAAGACTACTCTAAAAGACAAAACAAAGACTACTCCAAAAACTGAAACCAAGGCTACTTCAAAAGCCGAAACCAAGACTACTTCAAAAGACAAAACAAAGACTACCCAAAAAGCCAAAACAAAGACAACTTCAAAAGCCAAAAACAAAGACTCACCCGCAGTGCCAGGCAGTCGGGCAGGCGGTCGGTGTACAGGCAGGTCAGCATAGCCGGCGCCAGGCGGCGCGGCAGCACAGCCTCGTCGAGCACCAGCGCCAAAGGCGGCTCCGCCAGTTGAGCATCGCCGACGCCGTCACCGCCGCCGTGAACCGCGCAGCGGACAAGGCGCCGGCGTCGGTGCCTCCTGGCGGCGGCCAGGCGTTTCTCGACAACGCCGGCAAAGAACGGCGATCGACAGGCCAGCAGGGCCCGGTGGCAGGGCAGCTCGATTCGCCTCGCCCGCGGTTCGGCCTCCTCAAATATTAGCACGCAGTCGGCCAGGTGGCCGGTGTCCAACAGTTGGGCTAAATCGTCGGACAGACGGCCGGGGGCGCCGAGCTCGTGGCAAAGGGCGGCCACAGTGGCCGGTGCGCTGAGGCGGGCCAGGCTGACCTCGCCGCAGTACAGGTAGGCCAGGAGGGCCCGGAGCAGCTCGGGGTCGAGGCCGCCAGGGACGCACAGGTCCAGTGGGTAATCTATGGAATGGGGTGGTGGCGTTGAGTGCACAGTTAATGTCCTTTATATCAGATTCTTGTACAAGCGTTTTGACGATTGTACAAGTTGAATCCTCGTTACAGCTCGAAGTCACCCAGCTGGAGTCCCGCGGGGTCAATCAAATTCACTTTGTTATCAGCTAAAATCAGGGTCACCTTGTAATCGGGGTCAATTAGGATCATCCTGCAAGCGGGGTCAATTAGGGTCACCCTGTAACCGGGGTCAATTAAGGTCACCCTGTAATCAGGTCACCTAGGGCCACTGTAATCGGGGTCAATTAGGGTCACCCTGTAATCGGAGTCACTGTCATAGATGTCAATTAAGGTCAACCTATAATCGGGTCACCTAGGGCCACTGTAATCGGGGTCAATTAGGGTCACCCTGTAATCGGGGTCAATTAGGGTCACCCTGTAATCGGGGTCAATTAGGGTCACCCTGTAATCGGGGTCAATTAGGGTCACCCTGTAATCGGGGTCAATTAGGGTCACCCTGTAATCAGGTCAATTAGGGTCACTGTATTCGGGGTCAATAAAGGTCACCCTATCATCGGAACACAAAAAAGCTCACCAGCGCCCCCAGTTGCGGCCGAGTCATAGTCCTCGCCGTTGGCAAACAGCCTAGCAAAGAAGTTGCTCCTAGCGGCCAGCACCGCCCGATGGACAGGGAAGGCGACACCGCCCAGGATCAGGCGAGCGTCGGAGCCGAGCCCGGTGCGCAGCAGGCAGCCGAGGTCCTGGCACAGGCTGCTGCACTGCGGCCTCGCTGCCGCAGCGCCCAGATGAGCATCTTTAAGCGCGTGCAGCGCCTCAAATTCGTCCAGCAAGACGCGCAGATCGGCGGAGCTCCAGTCGGCGATGAAGGCGCGAAATTGCTTGGCCGGATCCGGCGAAGATCGTCGCCGAAGCCAGGCGACTCGCCGTTTCAGCGTCTGCTGCAGACGGGCCGTCGCCGACGAGGAAGACGACGATTGGCGGCTGTGACCGGACGGCGCAAAGGAATTCGCCGAGCCAGTCGACAACGGCTGGCTCTTTTCTGAGCTGTTGCCATGGCAACCAAACTGTCCTAACGAAGCGGAGCTCGAGTCAGTCAGAGCAGATGGAGCGGCCCCCATTTGGTGGGCAGCTGTCTAAAGGCAAACTGCACAATGTCAGTTGGCCTAGGAGAACTTATTGCTCTTCTAGCTCTTAAATAAAAGTGCAAATGTTAACTAGAGTACATCTGAAAATTTAGAATAGCCATCTTTGGTTGAATTAAGACACTGTAAATACTATTTATACTATTTACATTACTCTCTCTGCCCTTTCTCCATCAGCCCAAGTGCTCTCTTTAAAATGAAAAATTGGACATTTTGCATAGTCTTAGACTAAGTTTGTTGTATCATAACATGCATCATGATATATTAACCTTAATTTTGACATTCTAACATTGGATCTAAGATACCAAATTGGCACTTTGGATACTACTTAAGTTCAAGATTTTAATAATTCAATAATTATAGGTCTTGGGATTCTTAAGACTTCTATCAATTATCAAATTTGAATATATAAACATGGAGTTTATAGTCTTTTTCAACTTCTATAAGTCAGATAGGCTTAGTAATATAAAAGATGAAAGTAAAAATATTAACATTTTGTTTAATAGATTTTTGGAATTTTTACTTTTTTTACCTTAAATTTTGACCCAAGTAACTAAAGACTAACAACTTTTTACTATGGTTTCTGGTCTTGTAGATAAGTTATATAATTTTATCATTAATCAATAGGTGATAAAAGTATTTTTTAAATATATTTATTACTAGATTTTAGTTTCAATGACATTAGTAAAAGTTATATTAATTAGGCAGTTGTCATTGTTATGGTGACCGTATAAATAGCGAGACAGTTATTTTTACGGTTAACACTTAAAACAAGTACCATCTAAATGAAGTGATGAACTTGCTATGCAAATACTATGATAGTTGAATTTAAAAAATAAAGAAACGTTTTATTAATAAATACCATGGTAACTTCTAGTGGTTCTTGTCATGGTAGCTTACTTTAGGTAATTGTTACTATTACCTTGTAATTTAACAGAAATTTCTTCCACATGACCATAAAAATAGCCATTTTGCTTCCCATCTATGGTGACCATAAAAATAAGTTTTGCTATTTATATGGTTACATTAAGTAAAGACCATAGGCCCACATAGTATCTTATGCGTTAACCATAAAAATAACCGTTTTGTTGTTTATACAGTCACCGTAACAATAACAACTGCCATTAATTAATGATATTAAAATTCTAAACTCTTATAAAATCAAAATGCTCAAAAAGAAGTGATATATTATATATCACTATCTTTATACTATATACTATATTACTTCATAAAGAGTTTACAAGGCTTAACTTTTCTCTACTAAATCTTTAATCATCTTAGACTTAGACTAGTTTTTTTGTAAAAATTGAGTGGTATTTGGCACTTTAATCCAAAATCAGGGTGCTAAATCAGAAATCAGGGTGCCAATTAGTACTCATCAAAATGTTTAACTTAATTATTCAATGCTAATTTTTTATATTAATCCTTATCATTAATCCTGAAAATTCCTAGAAAAAATGTAAAATATTGTTAGACATTAATATTACTTATTATTACTCATTCAACTTTTTCCTATATAAGTATTGAGATAATATATTACCTATGCAGTAATATATACACTACACTTCAATGATGTCATCTTTACTCTATTATAAAAGTACATTAATTTCTTGGCAGCAGCAGGCCTAAAAATTTATGGTGCCATTTTGGCAATATAGGTCTAATTCAAGGTGCCAAACAAAATTTTG
Organism: Macrostomum lignano; assembly: GCA_002269645.1. Taxonomy (NCBI): domain Eukaryota; kingdom Metazoa; phylum Platyhelminthes; family Macrostomidae; genus Macrostomum; species Macrostomum lignano. The sequence goes on along the minus strand of NIVC01000937.1, from coordinate 33,666 downwards.
AGGTATCATGGCAACCATTTGGCACAAAAAACCTAGGACTTAGGATAATGGTCTTTAATATTTGTTAATCAAAGGCAGGATAGAGCCTAAGAGCTTTAAACTACTATTGATATAATGGTATAAGACCAAGATGGCCACTCACCAAGATGGCCATAACATTGAATCTTTATTATATCTACTCTATTTCTACCAGTAATTAGCAATATAAAAGCTATAGTTATATAAATTATCATATTTAATCAATCATATTCATAAATACTAATACAATAATAGATTTGAAACGAATTACTTATAATACAAAATGCCACATTTAGAGACAAGGTAGCCATGTCTACGAGGGTCAGTCAAAAAGTAATGATAATTTTGTTATAACGCCTAAAATATCAGAGTTATTGATAAGTGTTATTGATAATTGATAAAGTGGATAATAATGTGAAGGCTTATTTTCACAAAATTTCAAAAAATTTTCTCGATCGATCTGAAACATTATATATTAAATATTTAGTGCAGTCAAATAGGTTCTTATAAATAATTATTCTTGGAAAAGAAGAGTATAACAAAAGGTGTTTAAAATCAAAGAATATGTTCTGGTTTTTGCCAGATTTTCTCTTACTACAATTTATTGCTTTATTTTTAATATTACATTACTGTCAGCCATTATGGACAGCTGTATTAGTGCTTTTTACTCCAACGCTTCGACGCTTCAAGTTGCCAAACTGATATGCTCACCATTGAGCAGGTATACAGAAATTTGCCATAATTATTAGGCCTTTTGAACGACGATGCAAAGCAAGTGGCGAATTATATAGTTTTGAATTGTTTGTTGTATGATATATACTCATTTGACAAGTGAGCACTAGCTGTGTACATAGCACACTGTAAAGATCTCTCAAAGGTGATCAATTCCCTAACAGATCTATCTGTGCTTTGAAAGTTAAGAGGGGAAGGGTCAGTGACTAAAAACTCATCTGAATTTTTTTTGAAAAAAAATTTATCTGACTCTGCATAGTGTCCTTAGGAGTAATAGGAGATCACAAGGCACCAGAGATTTTAAAGCTCTAATTTATGCTGCGTTCTCTGGTGGGAGTACAACGCAAGTAATATGTTGCGTCACGGTCTCCCCGTGGTCACCCTAACACCGGATGAAACTATACACACCTATCTATAGGCATTGAAGACCTATACATCGAAGATATTATGGTCCGTCACGTGCACCCACCCAGGAAAAATCCTGTCAAATACCTTCGAGTTCCGTACATTTTTGGCATATTTTATCATTTTAATATAGTGGTCAACCCTTACCTTAAAATTCACCCGAACTGGTTGTTTTGAATTTTCGCTTCTCTAAAACACTCAAATAACAACAACAATAATAACAACAAAATAAGCTGTCAGTTAGACTTATAAAACATAGTCAGAGTCACAGCGCGCCTCTTGGCTAGGGCGCAAACACAGGCCGTGTCACCGACCGAATCCGGGCGCCCGCGTCAGCCAGCAGGCAGCTCGACGAAACGCCGAGTTTGCGCCAGGGTGCCTGCGCATCGTCAGCAGCAGCACATTCTGCACCGGCTGCGGACAGTAGGACTCGGCGCGGATGATTTGGCTGGCTAGTTGGCCGGCTAGCTTGAGGTCTCATGGGCGGACTAGGCCGGCTCGGCGGTTAGACTGAGTCCCCAGTGGGCCATGTCGACCGCAAGTCTACATCAGATCTTCGAAGAAAGCTGTGGAAATGTACTATTTCGGTGAGGCATGAGTGAACTAGTTGAACTAATCGATAATGAATGTAATGACAGATAATAACCCAGGGCTTCTATTGTTCAGCACATCCCATCTCAAGTTGTGATCAGTTTGAGCATCTTTCTGAGATTAACTTTTTTCATTGGCCTTGGTGATGATAATTCTAAGCGCCTCAGCTCGGCTCGAATACGACTGATCATTGCGTAGCCGAGCGCATAAATTCGACAGCTGTTTGCAGACAGCGCAAGAAAGTCAATCAAAACCCAGTCTCGCCCGGCAGAGCCGGCAGTCATGAGCAGCCGAATCAGACAGAACTTTCACCAGGAGAGCGAGGCGGCGCTGAACAAGCAAGTGAACATGGAGCTGTTCGCGTCGTATACCTACCAGAGCATGAGCTTTTACTTTAGTCGCGACGATGTCGCCCTGCCCGGCATCTCAGCCTACTTCGCCAAGAAGTCCTCGGATGAGCGAGAGCACGCCGAGAAGCTGATGAAGCTGATCAACGAGCGAGGCGGCTCCGTCGTGTTGGACAACGTGAACAGGCCGAAGAAGCACGCTTGGGGCTCCATGCTGGAGGCGATGGAGGACGCGCTGCAGCTGGAGAGGGACGTCAACCAGAGCCTGTTGGACCTGCACAAGGTCACCTCGAAACACGATGACGCGCATCTCACCGACTTCCTAGAGGGAGAGTTCCTCGGCGAGCAGGTTGACGCGATTGCCAAGATCTCCGCCTTCATCACGCAACTCAATAGGGTGGGCACCGGAATCGGAGAGTACGTGTTCGACCACGAGGCTTTCCCCTGAGTGCTGAGCTGCCGCGGGCATTAGGACTCTCGCATAGTGTACTTGCGGACTTGTGTATTTGAAGAGTTTATCTGGTGCTCTGTCCTATGTTAGAATAAAACTGTAATTGGTTTCCTTATATTTTATGCTTCAGTTGATCCGATTTCAAAAATTGTTTAATTAAAAATTAAATTATTCGACTTAGTACAGTGCTTGCAAAAATTTTATAACTCTCAAAGAAAAGAGGCAAATACATCACAACATAACCCAAGAGTGCAGGGCAGTTAAAATAATGTTACAATTACCACAAAACTTAGTAACTAATCGTATTGACCAGCATAAAAGATTATCAACTCAATTGAGAGTTTATTTCAATACAAACTGGGATGAAATCGAAATCTTTTGTACGCTCGAAAAAATCTCGTAAACTACTAGAGAAGTTACGGCGTCAGTATCGCCCGCTCCATCAGCTCGTAGGATGAAACGGCAACAAACCCGAGTGCCAGGAACAGCAGTTTGCCGTGTCGGTGGCCTTCCGGCTCGGCGCTGCCCTGCTCAGTGCCATCGGGTCCATCCGACTCGGCAGACTCAAAGCAATAGCCAAACTCTCGCGGCAGGATTTCAAACAGAGCCACATAGAGAAAAGTGCCGCTAGCCAAGGACTGAAGAACTCCGCTAGCCAGTCCGGCAGAGAGCGGTCGGGACTCGAGGCTGGTCGTCAGGAGCAGTCCGAGAGTTATGCCAACGGGACTGGCGAGCGCAAAGCCGAGCGCGCAGGCCAGCAGGTTGCGGATGGGTACGCTGGAGGTGGCCAGCTCGATGCCAAGGCTGGCGGCCACCACCAGTTTGTGCAGCGCGATGGCTACAAAGTAGGCGGCCAGTTTGGTTGGCTGCGGTGCGACCCCCATCGCTACGCCTTCGAACAGAGAATGAACGGACAGCGCCGTGGCCAGCAGAGCAGAGCGGCTGAAGCGCGCCGAAGCAAGACGATCAACAACCAGCACGAGAGACAGTCCGGCCAGGGCTAGACTGTGCGCCAGTGTCCGGCTGGCGTTGCCCATCGGTTTGAGCTCTTCGGCCGCATCCGGGAACATGTCCAGCAGGCCAACAGATAGCAGCGCCCCGGCTGCCAGCACAGACACGCGGCCTGGCCAGACCGACCGCTGCTGCTCATCGGACTGCTGCAAATGCTGCTGCGACTGAGCCCGGCGCCTGCGACGCATCAAGCAGCATGCTGGCAAAAGAACGGCAACGAGGACCAACGAAAATAGTAAACAGGCGAGACCAACTTTCACCAGAGTGTCAGCCATGCAGCGACAATTTTAACAAAAATGACTGCAAAATTTCCCTTTAGTTTCAAACGACCTATCTCAGTTAGAATTTATCTGCTCTCGGAGCTCAGGAAGCAATTATATGGACTCTGGTGCAGCCTTCTGAGTGGCCACATCGAGTCGAAAAGCCAGCCCATGTATGCAAAATTAGAGTGCGGAAATACTATAGCAATACTGGATTCAGTTGGTCACGCTTTGGCTTATTCTAGCGAACTGAAACAATTTTCCTTGGCTTTAAGTTTATTCTTTTTAGTAGTCAAGTCAACTAATGAGTACGCTGTAAGCACACTTTGAAGCCACAACAAGTAAGCCATACTATTAGACATCCTATGCGATCAGCTCATCCTTGACAAGCTTGAATATACACGTACAATGAGCCGTATCTCGCGTTCTCGCATCCGGACGGACACAGGCGAGCCGGAGGTACGCCGGGCAGAGACCTCACATACACAGTCACCTGATGAGTGCAGCTCGGCACAGACTGCACACGGTGACTGCACGCATCGAACAGGAACAGCTTGCACTGACAGGCTCCAGCTGTCAGCACTGAGAAGGCCTGACACTTGTCCTTCCTAGCGCAGACAATGCTACATTATCGAAGAGTGCACAGACACCATGTTGGTCTACTCTATAGTCAAACGAGCGTTTGTACATTTAAGTATTTTTCCCGCTGAAAAAAACACACTGCATTTTCAGCTGTTTGCTACAAGACAAATATTAACAAAACTTCAATCAAACTTCGTGCAGTTATCAAGGGCGTAACCAAGGACCAAGGACCCTGCTATCCAAGGATATACTGATAGTGGTCCTTGGGCGTAACCTGTCTCGTTTTCTGCCTGCCAGATGAAAGTGACTTTAAAAATTTCTTTCATTACAATAAGCACTCAAGATTTTGTTCAAACTTCGCCTTCCGCTGTGCTTGGAGAGCCGGTCGAAATGACAGATACGAAGACAAAAAAGGTGTGCGAGAATAAATTAATATGATACCGGTTTATTGACTTGCAAATAAAATTCCTTTGTAGTTGTCAAAATGCAGTAACAAAACTTTACCGAAACTAATTCATGAATGCAAGTGTGGGCCTCATTTATGGCCAACCAATACAAATACGGATTCGCCGTAGCAAATGATCTGCCAGCTTCTTGCATCATCGCTACGCAAATTTTGGAATAAAAATAAGCATAACGGTCTGCATGATAATTAATTAGATAATTGCTGGAAAATACAGTTCAAAGTATGCATAGAGATATTTACGAAGATGGAAGCACCGCTTCAGTCATCGCCGACTTTGTCCATTTCCTCGACCTCCTCCTCTTCTCCCTCGACGCTGTCTACTCCGACCTCTTCGTAGTCCTTCTGCATGGCGCCAAGATCTTCCCGGGCCTCGGCGAACTCGCCCTCCTCCATGCCTTCCCCTACGTACCAGTGTACAAACGCCCGCTTGGAATACAACAGGTCGAACTTGTACGCCAGCCGATCCCAGGCCTCCGCGATGGCGGTGGTGTTGCTCAGCATGCAGACTGCGCGTGGAACTTTTGCCAGATCACCGCCAGGTACCGTCGTTGGCGGCTGATAGTTCATGCCCACCTTGAAGCCTGTGGGGCACCAGTCGACAAACTGTATTTCGCGCTTAGTCTTGATTTTCTGAATCGCTTCGTTGATGTCTTTCGAGGAGACGTCGCCGCGGTACAGAAGACAGCAGGCCATGTACTTTCCGTGCCGAGGGTCGCACTTCACCATCTGACTGCTAGCTTCAAAGCACGAGTTAGTAATCTCTTTAACTGTGAGCTGCTCGTGATGCGCCTTCTCTGCTGAAAGAATTGGTGAATAAGTAGCAAGAGGGAAGTGAATCTTTGGATAAGGAACCAGATTTGTTTGAAACTCGCTGATGTCCACATTTACTGAGCCGTCAAACCGAAGCGACGCGGTTATGGAGGATACGACTTGGCTAATCAGCCTGTTCAAGTTTGTATAAGTTGGCCTCTCGACGTCTAAGTTTCTTCGGCAAATGTCGTAGATGGCTTCATTGTCCACTATCATTCCGCAGTCGGAGTGCCTCAGTGTTCCGTGTGTGCACAGAATCGCGTTGAATGGCTCCACCACAGCGGTGCACACTTGCGGCGACGGGTAGACGGCGATTTCCAGCTTGGCTCGCTTGCCGTACTCCGACGCCAGGCGGTCCATCAGCAACGACGTGAATCCGGAGCCGGTACCGCCGCCAAAGGAGTGGTACACAAGGAAGCCCTGCAGGCCTGAACAGTTCTCGGCTAGACGGTTGATCACCTCTCGCACTTGTCCGATCACCTCCTTGCCGACTGTGTAGTGTCCCCGGGCGTAGTTGTTGGCCGCATCCTCTTTGCCCGAGATGAGCTGCTCCGGGTGAAACATCTGCCTGTAGGTGCCGCATCGGACTTCATCAATGACGGTTGGCTCCAAATCCACAAACACTGTGCGAGGCACGTATCGTCCAGACGAGGTCTCTGAGAAGAAAGACGATTGAGAATCGTCGGATTTTTCTCTACCAGGCAACATCAGACCGTCCGGCTGGATGCTGTGCTCAAGACAGAAGAGCTCCCAACAGGCGTTGCCTATCTGCACTCCCGTCTGACCGACGTGAATTGAGATGCACTCGCGCATTTTTGTGTTTGGATGCAACAAGTCTGAGAGCGTTAAGTATTCTTTTTCTTGTCTTCTTGATTTCTAACTGCTTTTGCAAACAGAGGCGCAATATGAGTATAATTTTGTCAGATTTTACAGGCTTGAACTTTTAGTCTATGGCCAACTGCGAATATTTCGACATTCATGTCTCGAACTCAGTTGCCTTCTGACAACTGAGATACTGAGTGAGATCCTAGATGCTTATTGTTCACTTGTGTTCCGATAGTTATTGACCTAACAGCGAGGGTAGATACAAAAAGCAAAATTACTTTTCTGCTAAAAAGCTGGTTTTCTTTCAGGATTTTTTTCAATACTATGAGGATAAGCAATGGTCTGGATTAAAATTGATAGAGTGTTATTCTAAACTGTTGAAAACAATGAATAAGAACGCGAAATGCGGGGTAAGTGTTGAGCTTCAAGTTTTAACAAAAGCGTTGACAGCTTGATGGATTTAAATGAGTACAATAATATACAGCATTTATAGCTGGATTGCTAGCTACAGCCATCATATTTTCCACAGCTTTCATTCTTTCATCATAATTAGAACGAGAATCCCAACATCAACAACAAAAACGACAATCCGTCAAAACGGACATTACCAGAAAACTGTGACATAACACGCTTCACAGGTTGAGGTGCATAGCATAGGCTCAAACGTAGCCCCCAACCTGTTCAGGACGTCCTGCTGCTCACCTTGCATGGCCCGTTCAGGCGGGGTCAGGCCCGAAACCGTCGATACGTGGACTGCCTGCTGTGCGACGCTGGGGCGCCCGACACAGCCAACGAAGCGGACTTGGTTCGCTCCCAGACTCTGCGGCGCGCCATCTGACGCGCCCGGCTCTAACTGTGACTTTGCATGCGGGGTAGCAGATTTTGTTGTTGTTGCTCTTGTAGGTCCCATGCACTTGCCGACCGAATCTACGAGCGTACGTATGATGTGGCCTGCCTACTGAAGTCGCTGGCGGCGCAACAGGCTGGCTTGTATGAACAGACTAGACCTCCACGGCGACAGAGTGTCAAGTAAAGGACTCACTCGGAGGTGAGCATGCCACACAGCATGCATTAGGTTAAGCACTCGAACCTAGGTGGTTTTTAGTTATCATCATAACGCTGTACTATTCTTAGTGAAAAATGCATTGGGCCTGTTACGACACATTCGTTCATTATCTGGTGCAGGAAAAAAAGATTTTTTTCACTATATTTATCCTGGCATGAATTTGAGCATTTTACCGAAATACTAAAGCTATTTACGGCTTCGTGAATGTAAATTACTAATGTAAGGAATGGTATAGTTACTTTGATAGATAAACAAAGCAATACCATTTTTGTTAATAAAATCGTCCCCTATAGATCATACATAGAGTAACTTAATCTTAATCTTAGCTTAACTAGACTGGGCGTTGCTGCTCTTCCCACCCGCATGTTGGAGCTTAATAATAGCTTGTTGTCCGATATCCGAGTAAGGGGAGGGGGGGTGAGTTATTCAAGCTGCATGTAGATTTAATGAGTACGAGTACACTTTTATGGTTTTAACTTGTCTCGCTAACAGCGTTCGGCTGCTTCGAAAGATAGAAGCCATTTTTCAAGTATATATTTAAAGGTTGTTAAAAAACCAGCAAAGTGTTCCATTGTCTGTGTCTGTGACATAACATTTCTAGAAAGTTCGCATTGCTGCAAACAAAAAATTGTTCCTTCTGTTACAATTTCAAGGAAGTTATATATCTCTAAACATATTTCATGAAAGATGTATAATACCTGGTATGTACTTTTAGATGTAGAAAAGAAAATTCGAAAATAACCAATGCACATCTACCTGCAAAAGACGCACACTATTACTTTCCACTAGATGGTGAGAGAAAATAAAAAAAATGGTTAGGATAACTAGAGACTGCGGTAGAAAAGTCGAGTTAAAAAGTTTCCTGCAAATCCAAGCCTTGGTGTTCATACATAAATATTCGGCTATTCGTTCAATTATTTGCAGACTAAAACACTGACTGGCACTCGCAAAAGTAGCGATGCATTCCAGTGCATTCGAAGTCGTCTATGCCTCCCGAAGAAAATCCACTGAAGAGGTTGGCGCAGAATAACTCAGCAGGCCCGTTCGGCTCACCGGCATGCCAGACTGAGGCGCTGATAGGCAAATTACAGCCAGTCCAAAACCAACTGGAGGGCACGTTTGCTGGATTCCCAGCGCCGCCGAGAAAGTAACTGAATCCAAGTCCGATCTGCTGCTTCAACGAGTGGAGGTACTCCACCTCGTCAAGGTCGATTGCGTCAGCGAACTTGGACAGACCAGGTTCCGCACTGCAGGTCTGATTGGCAGTCGACCAGAAGGCGATCTCTGTGCTCCCCTTGTACGAGGTGCCGTATTTGGTGTGCTCGTATCCGGACGGACACAGGCGACCCGGAGGTACGCCGGGCAGAGACCTCACATACACAGTCACCTGATGAGTGCAGCTCGGCACAGACTGCACACGGTGACTGCACGCATCGAACAGGAACAGCTTGCACTGACAGGCTCCAGCTGTCAGCACTGAGAAGGCCTGACACTTGTCCTTCCTAGCGCAGGCAATGCCGCAGTCGAGTTCAGTGCACAGACCCGGCACGATGTGGATGAACTCGGGTCGCACGCAGTCCACGCCGGTGGTCTTGTGGAATGCGACCTTGGATTCGCACGACTCAGAGAGCACCGCTGAAGCGGAGAAGAGTTCCAGAAGTAGAGCAAAAGCTACCATATAGAATTCCATGATGCGCAGATAGCGCGAAGTTGTTCGAATTTGAAAGGTAATATAGACTGCTACTGAGTCAATTGAAGTATTGCTGCCTGGTTTCAACTACTCCCGCGAGTTTGGGCTAAAAATTATAATTAGAGCTGAAATTCTGCTTCATTGCAAGAATTTTATACTCAATAGATTGTACTGCACGTAGGCTAAAAACAAAACTGCATGGTTTCGAGTGTTTTCCGACCACCACTCCAGGGATCATCGATTTTTTTCTATTGGCGCCGATAATTGGATCCCACGCCATCCCATGAATTATTTATTAATCCTTATTGCGGGGATAGCAAAGCCAGCTTAATTCCGACCCTTTGCCGCTTATTTCCTAACCATTTTTGATGGATGAGGCTGCTGTCTGTGGCAGGAGGCGGGAGCGGAGCTGGGAGTGAGGCGGCTGCTCACAAAGTTGAAGCGATAACGAAGGGCCTGACACGGTTGACTGCCTAAATCGATTTGGGCTACGTTTTTTGTATCTGTGGGGCAAATGCCTCTCCACCTAGCTAAGCAGATGTTAAAATAATATTTCCATTCTTTTGTCCCTACCCCACGCGTCAATGTTAGTAGGTAGCTTGAATATTGTTGGGCCTGGCCTGACCAAGCCGCAATTAGTCAGTTATAATCGGACATAGCTACGACGCTATGAAAAATGCTATCACTGCCATTATGAGTAGACGGTGCGGCCTACGATCGCTGTTATAGTTGTAAAATTTAAAAAACTACTATGTTCGTAGATGCAACTTAGGTCTTAAAAGTCATAAATCGCGCCCATGGACCAAGGGAAGGACGCTTCACTCGGTTCTCTTAGAAATTAGTAGTAAGGAGTTGTCCATGAACACGCCTCTGGATCTAGGCGCGAACGTAGGCCACGCCACCACTGACCCAGACCGGATCCAGCAGTTGTGAGCCAGCTGGCAATCGACGTACGAGCCAACCTTGAGTGTGCACCTGTCCTCCGCCCCGTGGTATGCCTGCAGCGTCAGCAGCAGCACCTCCTGGACCGGCTGTGGGCAGTACGACTCGATGCGGATAGCGTGGCCTGCCTGTGGGTTGTACGATAGTGACTCGCTCTTGTCGTTGATCTGGATCGACATATGACACCGCCGGCGACTCCAGCTGACAGGCTACATAATCCGCGCCGAGTCATACTGCCCACAGCCGGTGCAGGTGCTGCTGCTGACGCTGTAGGCACCCTGGATTCGGTGGGCGGTGCGTCCTTCTTTTGCGAACCTTGTGACCCTGACTTCTTAAGACCCTGACCTTTTGTTTTTTGTTTTTTGTTGCTGATGCTGATCATTTACGTCGATTAGTTGCATAAAAACTGTATGTAAACTTTTAAATGTTACAGTTTCTTGGTGTTTTCCCTCAAAACATTGTTGGTGGAACTAAACGCCGACCTTTGGATGGCAACCATTTTCTATCGCTAATACTGATGTCTCCAATCTGACCCGGAAAACACTGGATATTGTGTTTGGGTTTATACTCATCAAACAGGTCGCGGGAGCTTTTACCGCTGCCAGGAATAGCAGTATTGGTTGGATACAGAATGTTGAAGCGCAAAACACTGGAGCTATAGCCACTTTGCTACCCAAAGCCCACAAAGTGAAAGTTGTGGATTTCAGGTAATTTTGTTATACTCTTCACTATTTGACTACTCGAAAAACTCTACAGACTTTAATTCGAAGTGTTTTTAAGCGGAGTTTGTCCAGCATTGGCTCATTTCGATACTTTTATATCAAATTACGCAATTTTGTTTTTTTGCGCGCCTCAATATTTTCAGCGTCAAAATTGAAATTTGCTGATAATGCTCAAACAGAAGAATATATATTTTCGTTGCGAATGGTGTTTTAATATAATTAGCTGCATTAATTTGTGTAAAATTGAGTTTCCGTTCAAATAGAATAAGAGAGTTTCACATCAGTTTATGAGAATCAAACTTCAGACATGATGAAGTAATTCGAGCTACGAGCTGACCATGAGACCATCAATCACGCTTGCAGTGATTTTTGTTTGAAAGCAATTTTATCAGAATAAACTTGGGAAACAATTAAGATTCCAAAGTGTATTTTCTCCGTTAGCCAGCCATACATTTTTGTTAATCAAATCATTCCTAGCATCATTCATCATCTTTCGATAAATGGCTTTTAAAATGCCACACAGAGCGCTGCACGACAAATCTTCAGGTTCAGGCACAAGCAGGCACAAAGAATGGACGGCTTGAGTTAAGTAGATGATTGTTGGCCCTTGTTAAACATTTGAGCAGTGCTTAAATAGTTAAATGGGCTGGATGCAAAAGTTATTGTATATAAAGCACTGTTAAAATCTCAATCAGAAATGCAGCCAAGAAATGAAATTCTTTAGGGAAGTAACTGGCATCTGGCTTCCGGCCATAGTGAGTTTTTTATGGCATGCTGACTTCGCCTGCTCAGCTGACACTTTTTCAGGTAATCGGTTCAGGTCCATTGAGGAATGCCTGCGTCTTTGTGTCTGTCTGTCTGTCTGTCTGTCTGTCTGTCTGTCTGTCTGTCTGTCTGTCTGTCTGTCTGTCTGTCTGTCTGTCTGTCTGTCTGTCTGTCTGTCTGTCTGTCTGTCTGTCTGTCTGTCTGTCTGTTTATCGTTAATCATAAGAGTTGCCGAACTGGCTACCTTCAACATAACAGCGGTGTACTCTCCGGTGAACTTTGTGGACTCCGCCAGCTGCACACCTTCAAAACCATCGGTGGTGGCGCAGACAATCGCACGAAGCGAACTGGAATGCGCGCTGCTATGCGCCTCAACCGTCGGCGAAGGCGCCTCCGGCTGCCCCGCATTCAGCTTTACACCCGACGGGGAATGCCGGATCCTTCGAGAAGCTGACGCCTGCAGAAGCGATTCTGGACAGAAAATCTTCGTGCGCACTGGCGAAACGGGCGTCGGCGGTAGGTCGCAAAAAGTGCTATCATCTCGTTTAGGAAATGTAGCAGAAAAGAGTACAGCTGCTTTGATTAGCTAGCACTGTTTCTAAGGTACATTAAGATAACCTTGTAGCTCGTAGCACAATTGTGTAAGCTTAGAAGTTTTCGTCATAGTGACATTTAAGGTTTATGGATACTCTACACTCGTCCCAGTTCTAATCAAAACGAATATTTTTACTAGAAAAATTGGCACCGTTTGGCTACGAACAGCGAGTCAACGACCGGCTCTTTTGGGTGTTCCAGCAGCGAATGGATGGTCGGGTGAATTTCAGCAGGAACTGGTCGGAATACGAGAACGGATTTGGAAACAGAGTCGAGTTTTGGAGTGGTGAGTCGTGCTTACCCGCTTAGCAAGTCTTTTTAGCCAGCCATTTTTACATGACAAAAAAAAACGATTTTCCTTTAGGACTGAAGTCGCTGCGCAGTCTCGCACCGTCTTCAAGAAGAGACGTCACCTTGCGCATTGAAATGACCACCCTCGACGGGGAGCGCTTCGTTGGCGAATGGTACGGCTTTACAATCGGCGAAGTCTTTGTCGGCTACGCTATGAACTACAAAGACTACTTGAGAGACAGGTCCAACATCAGCGACGATGCGCTGTTCGACTCCGTTGGCATGCCGTTCTCAACCTACGATCGGGACAGCGACAGGAATATCGGATCCTGCTCGAAGAAGTTTGGCTCCTCGGGATTCTGGTTTAGCAACTGCGCCATGTTCTCGCCGAACGGATTGTACTCGTCAGTGGAGATGCGCTCGCCTGCGTACGCGTCATGCAAGTTCGTCACGCCAAAGCGCCCCTACAGCACTCTGCGAGAGATTCGGATGATGGTTCAACTGTAAAATGAGGATCAGTTGATAAACTTAATCAGTGCAACCAACGACTAACTTGTTCGACTAATAGCGACTAACGACTAACGTTTACACTGTAGCTTGCTTAGTTAAACGTTGTTTTTTATTTACTGAACTGCCCGCGACATATCAACTGGACCTTTTGGAATGTATGTTATGATCGAGAATTTTCGTTACAAGCATTGCTTGTTATGTTAAACTAATGCAATTTTTAACCTACCTTGAAGACGTCGGTTAGACGAAACGTGTTGGCATTCAATATTAGATTTTTGTGTTCACTGACAATTCTTTTCAATTGAGGTTGAAATCAGGCTAATTTACCGTACATGTGTATGTGTATTCTCTGATTAGATGCTCCCAAACTATATCATCTTTGGTTTCTAAGCGGACGACTCACTTTGATCTTCTGAGGAATACCGATCTAGTATTAGTAATATAGATGTGTCCATGCCCGAGTTTGTGTCTCCCTAATCAAATGTCTTACTCAAACTTAGATAGCACTGTATTTGCGTAAAACAGTTAAGACATGTGTAGAAAAACTTGCGACTACTCTACTCACAAATTCTTCAGCCTCTGTGCTTCTTCGAAATGTAGATGTTCCAAATTGAAAACTTACATCAAGAAGTACAACGAAATCCTGACTAGAAAACACTAAAAAACAAGCATCAAGACACGACGTTCGTCCTGCTTGGAGACGGTCTCTGACAGTCAGCTTGTTCTGGTACAATGGTTGCATCAGGCTTACCAGAATGCGCTGCACTGGGTTAACAGGATCTGGTTGCTATAAGCCATATATTTTTCTTGCCTATGTGTCACTTAAGAGTCGCTAAAAGAACTTCGGGAAATAGAATAGAATTAGAATTAGAATTATTCATCAAAATACATGAATATTTAGATCGTATTGTTTTGCTTGAATAAATTCATCTATCAGATAGCTAGAAAAAAGCTTAGACAGGGAAAGAGAATGTCGACCAGAAAGGCACACGGGACAGGCCGAAAATGACTACATGAAAGGTGTTGCATTAACGGAATCTAGGCCGAAATATCAAGACATTTTTGATATTCTTTTATATCCTGTACATGTCTATCAATACTTAGTCTTTTCTGGTCACTTTTCAAAGCCCCGCGCTTCAACCCCGGTGGAAAATTTGGAATTCGGAATTGTCATTTTTTTGCGTGGGTGTGAAAATATTCTCGACATTTCGTCTGCAAACGGTGGGTTTTTGTCTACGCTCTCAAATATTCTACTAATTGGTCAGAGATCTTCAGAATACTGACTGGCATTCGCAAATATATTGGATTGCTTCGGTGCAATAAAAGTCATCCAATCCTGTCGCGTACTTTTTATAAAGGCCAGTGCATCCTTGTATTGGAAAGCCGTGGTTGGGCTGGTCAGTGTACCACATGCTTGAGCTGATGGAGCTGTTGCAGGCAACCCAGAACCAACCGTTCGACTTCGGAGTAAACGCGGCAGTCTGATTGCCACCAAGGAAAAAATTTAGTGATGAGGCTTCTGGAATGACAATGTGCTGCAGACTCAGTAGGTAGCTCGATTCATCGGAGTCGATTGCGTCCGCGAACTTCGACAGTCCAGCCTCGGCGCTGCAACTTTGGAGAGCATCGTTCCAGGTGACCGTCTTATCCATGACAAACTTGTACGAGGTGCCATGTCTCGTGTGCTCGTATCCGGACGGACACAGGCGACCCGGAGGTACGCCGGGCAGAGACCTCACATACACAGTCACCTGATGAGTGCAGCTCGGCACAGACTGCACACGGTGACTGCACGCATCAAACAGGAACAGCTTGTACTGACAGGCTCCAGCTGTCAGTACTGAGAAGGCCTGACACTTGTCCTTCCTAGCGCAGGCAATGCCGCAGTCGAGTTCAGTGCACAGACCCGGCACGATGTGGATAAACTCGGGTCGCACGCAGTCCACACCGGTGGTCTTGTGGAATGCGACCTTGGGTTCGCTGCAGGATTTGGATAGCACTGTCGATGCCCAAAAGATTTGAAGCCATGCAAACAGCTGCAATGATGCTGTACTGCTCAGGACAGTTAGTAACAGGCGCAACTTCATCTGAATTGTACACCGCAGTTGACTTGCAAAAGATTTTGAAGTGCTTGTGTAGTTTATAAATGTTGAAGGCCTTCGAAGTAGAGAAGTCAAGTTTTTCGCCCAGATTAGGTAAAACGACTTGGTATGAACATGGCAAGCAGGACTGGCTTTTATCTTTGCATCGCAAACAGTTTTTTGGGTGACGGTTAATGCTAGTTGCAGCTCTCTCCGTCACGGAATTCTATCAATGTGTGCACAGGTTCAGTTTGCAAGTTCAGTCTACTTGCTGCTTTAGATAGCAGATACTATCGTTCAAATAAAAAGCTTTTGGGCTACTGAGCAAGACTAAAATCTCGACAGAAATCCATCAGTATTTGCTTCCAGTAGCAGATTTTCCTATTGTCAGGCAGTTACACTCCTTGTGTCTTGGGGGTTGGGCCTCAGGGGTGTGAATCGAATGACATCCTGTAGGCCCAATTTAAGTACACAAGTCCCGAATAAAAGTGTTTGCGCACGGAATCGAACCAGGGGTCGGTTGGCTTAAGCCAAATGTGTTTACTGTTGAGCTGCTCTGTTCCTGAGGTCTTAGATATGCGCTAACAGAAATGCATCTTATTCCAATAAAACCTTTTTCTGAATTTAATCCCTCGCCTTTGTCGTGAGAACAACTTTACACAGCTCTTAGTTACCTTAGAAACTTACATCCTGTGCAATGAAACTAGCAAGCTTGAACAGGTGCTTTTCTCCTTTACAGGAAAGCTCCAAAAAGATTTTCAGCAACAAAAGTATTTGGTGAGCTTAGCACTCATTCAGACTTCAGCTTTATTTAACACAGAGTTAGTTTAGCATGGTAGTGATCGATTTGATAAACTTGTATGCGACTGATTTGAGAACAGTACGCTCATAAACTGTTGGATGTCATCAGGTAGAAACGAACAAAACGCTTTCAAGTTTCTTTAAAATTCAGTAAATCGCCTTGAAATTTACTTGCAAGTGGGGATCAATAAAACACAGACTGCACACGGTGACTGCACGCATCGAACAGGAACAGCTTGCACTGACAGGCTCCAGCTGTCAGCACTGAGAAGGCCTGACACTTGTCCTTCCTAGCGCAGGCAATGCCGCAGTAAAGTTGAGTGCACAGACCCGACACGATGTTGGTGAACTCGGGTCGCACTCAATCCAATCCAACAGTTTTGTGGAATTTCGCCGAAGTCGTGCAATAGGAATTGGACAAAGAAACCGAAGCAAGCAGCAGCAACCGGAGCAGAAGTCTAAGATGCATTTGTTGCTCAATCCGTAGTTACCGCAGGTGAGGCCTTCTGAGTAACACGTTGAAATGCGTTAGTATTGTTCCACGACGCAAAGACGACAGAACCTTTTGTACAAAATTTACTAAGACTCAAGAGAAGTTTCTTTGAGCCAGCTAAGATTTTGCTCTTCCTTTTCATGATTCAGTCTGCTTCCGGGAGCTTCAGCTTCAACTGGAAATTTATGGTTTGGCTAAAAAAAATTAGTGGAGAAAGAATGAAACAGAAAAGATATGGGCTGAATCCGTCCCTTCTTTTAACGCCAACAGGAATCAACTTCCGAAAATTTTCTGGGAAGTCTTTCTCTTGTGCAATTTTTTTAGTAAGTACGATTTGTCTTTCTGTCCTTTTCTGTTCTGGAGTGAAGATCAAGTTCACGTTTTTACTATCAATCAAGTGCTCAAGAGTCTTATTGTTGTCTCAGAATAATATTTAATCACGTTTATTTTTTATCCTAAATTTTCAAAAAGCATTAGTTAATTAAAAGTTGATTAACATCAGTAAAAACTTTGATTTAATGGCAGATTGCCTCTTAGTGCAAGCATATTGGCACTGTGTTTAAGCTCTGCATCAGATGGTAAATCCAATCAATAGCTGGATGATGCATCGAAATTGTCGAACTCGCGTTTTAGTGCTAGACATTCTGGTTGTAAAACTACGCGACAAAATGTTTGGTACATCGGTTAGTTAGTGAGGATCGAGTCTGTCAGTTCACGTTTGCTCAGACGAGCCAATTGAGCCAAGCCGGCTGGCCGGGCTCCTCGGCGGTGTCGGGGCTCAAAGTGCTGCAATCCGGGCACTCCGGGCAGGCCGTGCAACGCGTCAACTCCTGAAGCTCCGGCGATAGGTACGACGCGCTGACAATGCGGTCAGCGTTGTAGTACATCTGCAGGCTGATTTGCTGCGGGCTGAGCTTCAGTACCGGAACGTCGCGGCTCCATTGGAGTGATACACATGCTCCATCGTTAGGAAGCTGGAATTGTTTAAGAGTTAAAATTCTTGCTCTGATTTATGAAAGATTTTCCAGGCAAAAAATCGCATAGATACCCATTTTCATTTGTTACAGGGCCTAGTTTGTCAGGATGGTGATATGAGAGATCGCGTGCTACGTAATGCGTACATGAAAAGGAGCGTGCGCTAAAAGGTTGTGCACTGATTGTTATATAGAACTTTAAAAATGTCTCCACAAACAATGTCCTTAGCTGTTAAGACCAGCTGATGAAACCAGGTGAAGAAACCGCTGTCCTGACCTGACCTATCGTGAGTTCGAATCTTAACTTATTTTGGGCAGTCACGTGCGCTCAAATATCACAGGTAACCTAATCTCAATCATGGTGTCAGACTAGAACATCAGTCGTGGTGTCAGACTAGAACATTAATCATGGTGTCAGACCAATAATGGTCTCTGGTTAAGGAGTTACAGCAGCCGTATGAAGAATTTATCGAACTTAGCTGCAGGGCTGTCCCGGAGGGGACACAGCGGGAAGGCGCGGGCGCCCATTCCGCTAATTTATCGAACAGCAGCGAGTCAACTCACATAGTCAAAGTACATGACGACCTCCTGTGACCCGGCTTCTACACGCTTCAGTCCGGCAACGCTGGATGGCTCGGGCAGTCGGCCGGCTGAGTATCCGCTGGGGTTCGTCACGCGAAGTATGAGCATGCCCTCACCAGAGACGGTGGTGTTGGCCTTGGCGCAGACAGCCAGCCTATGCTGACTCTTTGGCGGTAGCTTAGGTGGCATCAAGCCCAGGCGGATGCTGAGACCATTGGAGCTCTTCCAGTCTGAAGCGGTCAGCTGCTGTCTATCTAGGATGTTGTACTGCCAGCTGAGCTTAGCCAGGGCAAAGCCGGCGCCCTCGCCGGTGTGGCGAGCCTGGACTTCACCGACTCGGGCGGTGGTGCCGCGCAAAAGATCGGACTGAAAAATTGGGTGCAATTTTCAATTACTATCAATAAATCGGTTATTCCGATAGAGGATGGCACGGTACATAACTGAAGCTGCCGGCCGCTAAATAAACGTAAGGGGATGTCAACTTAAAGCTCCGGAATGGAACCTAAAGCAAGGATTCGGACCAAACTGATTGGAATCCATAACTGGTCGGACCATTTGACTAAGTTGAAATCCCCTTTTGAAAACTAGCGCACCTGCTGAAGCACACGTCGGTTGCTGTCCTCAATGATGTTCAGAAAGCTAATGTCTCCCCAATTCAGCGCCACGCTGGCATCTCCGCCTGTCAGGCCCGAGCTGGTGGCGAAAGCGGCAATCGCCCGAATGCCCACCACAGTTGCCTGGCTGCTGCTGAAGCCACCCAGGCTGTTTTGCTGGTCGCTCAGCCAGCGCAGGATCTGCAGGCACTCTTCAGTGGCGTCAGACTTCATAGAGCAGCCAATCAGCGCCCAGCCTGTGGCTTCCACGGAGCCGCGACGCCGGCCCCATCTGTTCGAGGTGCTCCAATACTTGCCACCGTTGGAGTCCGTCTCGGCTTTTTCGCTCAGCGCTGTTGTCAGCGCCTGCAGACCGCGCTCCAACGAAGCCTGTCGGTACCTCGTCGAAGCCTGGGCCCGTCGCAGTAGGTAGGCGGACAGAGCCGCATCATACGAGCTGAACTCCGCCGGGCTGCTCTCGAAAGCGGATTTCAAAAACCAGAGACACTTAGTGATGGCACCGCGGGTGTCAGTGTCTTTCCAGGTTGTCGACTGTAGCTTCGGCCAACGGATCGCGGCCTCCTCCACGTCCATGAGGGACATGCAGATGAACGCGGTCAGGCCATGCGAAGCGGACCTGGAGCTGCCCTGGAGGCCTGGGTCCAGAATCCGGGCAGCCGACAGCTCAGAGAACTGTCCGTTGACGCTCTGCCTGGAAAGGAGGAAACTCACAGACTGGCCTGTCAGCGAGTCCGATCCCACCGTGATGAAGGCTGCCGCTTTTGAATAGATGCTGAGAACAAAAGCGGTAAGCCACGCACTGCCCGCTTCGTCCTGCTGGCCGAAGGCGCTGTAGGAGCCATCCAGGCGTTTGTATGTAAGTTGGCGCTGCAGGCCGACCTTCATAACCTGCAGAGCTTTCTTGCTTACATCCGGGTCAGTGTCCTGACGAGTTGCAGTGAGATACTCCCAGATGAACACAGCGGGAGCGAAGTTCACCATATTCTGCTCGCCACAGCCGCTTGGCAGGCGCAGTAGACCGCCGATGTTCTGCATGGCCGGGCCGGTGACGTCTCCAATGACGCTGTAACTGAACACTTCAGAGCCGGCGACCAGATCCGGCGAATCTTCTGGAGGGAACTCCACTGTGATCTCCTGCTGGGCGCTGTCACTGGAACTGTTTGCTGGCGCGGTGAGCAGCACTGAACGGGAACGGTACACTGTCTTGCCCTCAGGTATCACAATGATCGACTTCACGACAACGTCCGTTTCCGAAGAGGATTCTCCGGTCCAGGTGGCACGAATGGTGACATCCAAGCTGGGTAGGCTGCTCGGTGTCAGCTCAAAGACAGCCAATCCAACTGAGTTTGCCTCCAGCGACACGGTTTGCGATGGCAGCTGCAAGGCTGGCCGGGTGACATTCACGGCGACTTCAACGCTGCCAGCAATGGCGCGGTAGTTAAAGGCGAGCACCTTCAGCAGAAACTTCTCCCCGCGAACCAGCGAGTACGGCAGCACTGGGCGGATGAAAAAGTTCTTGAAGGTGGTCAGTTTAAAGGCGGAGTCCATGGTCTGAAACGGACCGTCCACTGCAACGCCGAAGCCGGTCACGTCCCAGGAGGTGATCGTGTCTGGCAGGACGAACGAGTGTCTCGCCAGGCCTTCCGAGCTACGAAGAAAATAGGAAACTGATTAAAATATAAGTACGTTTATGAAAATACGAAATACGAAATTGAGGATTCAGCACTTACTCTGCCTGCACTAGCGTCCATATCATGGTCTCCGGGAAGAATTTTCGAACCTGGGTCTTGCCGCTACCGCTGCTGTCCTGGCCTCGAATTGCCATCGGCGGTGCCGGCGCCATTTCGGCTGATGCGCCCATCAGCTTTCGGTTGCGCGCCTGTCCGTACATGTAGTCCATGGAATTGTCGTCTACGATTGGAAGATAAGCATCGGCTGGGGGTTATGAAAAATCTCGTTAACTACCAGCAATAGCACACTATTTTTATCAAGAATCGGTGGAGTGTCTAGATTGGAGAGCTGTCTAGTTGAGACAACTTTCCAATGGAGTACAGCCTTGTCTCCGCTGTGAGTTGATGTCGTCAAGGAGCCAATAGTCAAACAGACTGCATTGCACCATTCGTCATTCCACTTACCAGCATAATAGAAAGCATCGCTCAGTAGGATCAAGCCGTTCTCCTGGAAAGAAAGGAATTTTTGCATACGAGCACGTAAAGACTTTCTTTCTCGAATTTTGATGCTCTACTTCTATCACTGCAGGCAAGTTCTCCTTGGCATTCACCTGTAGAATCCTTGCCGTGGTGAGCTTCTGTGGCCTCGGCCAATAACGCAAGCCGCTGATTCGCGAGTTGTACTGCTCAGTCAGGGTGCTCTGCAGGATGTCCTGCCCGGTGGCTAGCAGGTTCACTGACGCATCGATACCCGTGAGGAACACAAACGAGTCCGGCGCGGCCCGAACCGACACGACGGCGCCCTGCTGCGGCTCGCCCCGATTGTCCGTTAGGTTCGACGACAGCTCGATCTACGAGTAGAATTGAGTACCGTTACGTTGCAAGCCTTGGTCAAGAAATTCATGACTACTAAATTTTCACTTCTAGGAAATACTCGAGTAAGCCTACCTGTCCGCCCAGACGGGCGGTGCTGTGCTTAACGACCGAGGCCACAATTTCTCCACTACGGTCGAACCCGAACGCGACCAGAGTGACGTCAGACACGAAACTGTCGAGATCCGCCTTGGCGAAGCGCACCTTCGCTCCGGCGCCATCTGCGAAACGGCCCCACCGTTGAATCTGACCACGGCTGAGCACCTGTGGGATTGATACGTTTCAGGAGCCATGCTTGATCTTCTACATTGAGACAATCGTCAACCGCGTCGACTTGCTCACTCTGTTACTTCAGGCTGTCTGGAACTATGAATTAGTTGGTTTGCAGGGGCTTTGGACACCTCATCAAATCAACCCGCAGCCAGTGAGTAGGCAAGTGGATACGTACGCAGGCACACGCTCACACAGGGTGCACAGCGGTCCTGACTTTCTCATTGTGAGTCGGATACACACTGTGCCATGGGTGGGGGTTTCTCAACCCCCTTGGCTGATTTTATTCGTGAAGCAACTTACAGCGTAATAAACCAGGCTGATTCCAGATGTCTTCTCAACGTCAACCTGAGGAGGAAAATTAGGTCAATAAGGACTTTTTGACGCCGAATTCTAATGATGTGTAGCTGTTCGTAAAAAAATAGTACCTCAACGCTGTCGTCTCGAAGGATTCTCTTTGAGACCTTCACGTAGTCGTCTGTGACCCCGATGTAGGGATAGATTGTGGACGTGCCGTGCAGTTTAGACGAATCGTCACTGTCAATTTTCACCTGAATTTGGGAGAAAATGTAACGTGTTTAGGATTATTGTACTCCCGAATCGTTTATTATCTACGACTCACCTCAATCCTGACGGGATAGAAGTCGGCATCGACTGGAATGCGCACCAGCAGAGAGGCGCCAGTACCAGTCGGCGACGGGCTCAGCGGCCCGTTGAAGAACTGCATCGTCTGCTTCTTGCCGCGACGGTGGTAAACAATCGTAGCGCTGGCGTTGGAGGCGGCGGCAGCCGTGAATGGTTTGTCGTCGGGGCGCATCAAGGTCATCTGCGGAGCGGTAGGGCGGAGGTTCGATTTGGTTGGGCAACCTCACTGAAAAGTTACAAGCGATGCTATCACTGCGTACACTAACCTGGACTGGCACTGAGAAGCCGGGCAGAAAGAACGCAGTCTGAGACGTATCTATCTTCAGTTCGTAGCTCTTGGTGTAGATGGTAAACGTCTTCTCAACCAGTTTGACCTCGCCTGAATTGGTTTTTTAGTTGTTTTCAAACTGGAAAATGAGTAAATTTTCAAATTAAAGCACCGCTGGCACTTACCGGTAAATTTTTCCTTAAACTGGACGCTGGCCTTGGCCATATAGTTGTAAGGCCGGTCAGTGTAGCCAATGGATCGCAGGTGCTCACGCCAGGAGGTGAGGTTGAACGTGAAGCTTGTCTCGCCATCCGGCGCAGAATCAGAGGTAAAAGTTTGCAGCATGTCGTATTTGTTCTTGCAGGAGCGGCAATTCATATACGGACCCATGGTGACGCTGATCTCGCCCTCCACAGCTTTTTCGTAGGTGTACTGGACCTTGGTCCGCACTGTGAACTCGCTGTCATTCACGTGGACAAAACTTGGCACTGATAGCTCCAGTGTGAACTTTGGCAGCACGTACTGCCGAACAGTGAAGGTCTTTGTCTCAGTGAACAGCTCGCTCTTGGCGGTGATGGACCAGTCACCCTCGTTGGGCATGTCAGAGAGGCGAAACTGCCCAGTCATGACCAGCTGCTTCTCCTGGGACGCCAGATCATCCGGGTTGTGCAGCTGCTTGTCCACCAGGTTGCCTTTTGCATCCTTTTTGTCGGAAACGTTAATTAATTTACTAATTTTCCTATAGTGACTTTCAGTAGTTGGATAAAAGTATTTAACTACTCACTTTGATTAGGACCTCCATGGAAACTGACACCGGCTTTAGCGTCTCGTCCAGATATACGATACGAAACTTGACCAGCTGGCCGGGCTTGTAGATGGCTTTGTCAGTCTGGATGAGGCTCACGGTCGGCGATTCCGACAAGGATATTTCTGTGCTGTTGCTGTAGACGTTACCCTGCGTGTCTTCAATGGTCACCGACAGTTTGTAGTTGCCGGACAGGTCAAATTTATTCGGCCTCTGATAATTATAGTTGGTTTTGGAGTCAGGAGGTAGGAAGAAAAAGAATCTCCTAGAAGTTTGGTACAATAATTAGACACTCCAGAAACTTACGCCGGGAACTGAAATCGTCAAGTCCTTAGAGGTGACGGCTCTATCGGTGCTGTCACTCTCCCAGTCTGACCGGGCGGACAACTCATCGAAATCGTTTCCCTTGGAGACGGTGCCGACGCGGACTGACACTCTCTGGATTCCGCGGCCGGGTGCTCTGGTCAGCAGGGCTACGCCGACACGAAAATCGCGACCAGGTTGCAGGATCCGGGAGCAGACGATGGTGTAGCGCCTGTACATGGGTCGGTTGTGCGAATGGATAGAAAGGGGACCGTAGCCCAGTGGTCTAGCACAGCGTTCTGTGCCAGCGGTCCAGGCTCGATTCCCACTGCAGTCACATTAACTTGGGTCTAAACTGGAATATCGGCTTGGCTCTGCTCGTGCTACTAACGTTCTTGAAGGTCAACCCCCAAGGCACAGTGAAGTGTACATGCTTAACGATAAATAAAGTTAGGCCCGCTGTACGCTCCTGTGTGAGTGCCTGTGCGTATGACTGCATACGCATCCGGAATTGGAAGTAATGCCTCTCGCCGATTGTGTGACAATGTCGCTTAAAGTGCGCCAGGGTGCAGACAGCCCCCTGTCTACAACTGTAACTAACATGGATAAAATACCGCTTAGAGACTGTCTCATGAAGATCTCCGATAGTTTAAGGTCTGTCTAGGCTACTTCACCTCTTCAGCTTCTGACAAAGGCCATTTCCTCATCGTCCATCCATCTTATAAGCAGAGGAACAAGGAACAGAGTGTACATGGCTGATGAGAAGTCAGGGCCGCTTTACACCCTGTGTGAGCGAGTGCGTGCTTGCGCACAGTATTGGAGCACTTGTGTGTGCTCAGGAGCCAGCATCATGAGTAGTTGTGTAAGATGATGTCGCCGCTAACTGATAGAACAATTTGGGCTCTAAAAACCCGCAGACTAAACTGTAAACTCCACAAGTTGCAAAATCCCTCACGCTTTGGATGCTGGTTCAGCGGCCGGTTCAGCTTGAGCTTGAGTTCCACCCGGAGCTGCCAGCAGCGCCAGCAGAAGCAGGCAAGATGCCAATGAGGCCAGGTTCCGACCTGGAGCCATGTTTGTGATAAGTGTTGACAATTTCGAATCGAGAAATCAGTGTTTTGGTTTTTGCCTTGTTGAATTGATTGCTGCTGCAACTGAGCCAAATATTTATCAGAGCCTGTGTTGTCTCTGGTGGCCCTGTTATATAAGCCAGCCACTCTCTGTGAAAGGTGTGCAACAGATAAGGTTTGCGAACAGGAAATGCAGGAGAGAAGGAGGAGGCGAGGGGGTGTTTATAATTTCCGAACCAATGTCCTAAATAAGGTTTCAGCTTCAGTTTTCACAGTCAGGTGGTTTTAATTCGATTGCAATCTCTATTCGTCTGTTCAGTTTACAATTTGTTATTCCACACAATACTCTACATAAAGCAAGCCATTTTGTACACTGGCTGAGGCCCATTTGCCCAGTTTGCTGGTCACGGCCAGGCCCGCTGACCCAGCCAGGGACCGATAAGGAAAGTGGAAATGCAGAGCTGGGGGGGGGGTGGGTTACCGACAGCTGATAGCAAAACTCTTACGCAGGTAGGCGCTTGAAACTATGTGAAGACTATCAATGCGGGAGGCGTTCGAAATAGAATGGGGAGTGGCTCTTCAGCTCTTCAGAGAATTCCGACCCTCGGGTCCTTTGAAACTTTTGTACAAGTTTGTACTGAAGCACTGGGCTTAATGCCCTGAATATTCGCCGTAGTACCTTCGGCCTTCTTTTGCCGATGTCTGCTTGGCACGTTTAACTTTATATATATATTTTTATACTTATTTCCAAGCGGTTTGCCTTTAGTTAGGCTCTTGTGCTCAATACAGGCAAATGAAATAGTCTATGATCATACTTCAGTTAAAAATAAACTTAAATCTGCTCGGGCAAAAGCCAGCCCGCAGCACTTTATAATAGCAATCTGGCCCGCTCAGGGTTTGTGTCTCTGCTCAGCTCTCTCCTCTCCTCTCTCCCCTCTCTCCTCTCACCCTTTCCCCTCTCTCCTCTCTCCCCTCTCTCCGCTCTACCCTCTCTCCTCTCCTCTCTCCCCTCTCTCATCTCCCCCTCTCTCCTCTCTCCCCTCTCTCCGCTCCCCCTCTCTCCTCTCCTATCTCCCCTCTCTCATCTCTCCCCTCTCTCCTCTCTCCCTTCTCTCCCCACTCTCCTCTCTCTCCTCTCTCTCCTCTCTCTCCTCTCTCTCCTCTCTCTCCTCTCTCCTCTCCTCTCTCCCCTCTCTCATCTCTCTCCTCTCTCCTCTCTCCCCTCTTTCCTCTTTCCTCTCTCCTCTCCCCTCTTCTCTCTCCCCTCTCTGTCCTCTCTCTCCTCTTCTCTCCTCATATCTTCTCTCTTATTTCTTCTCTCACCCTATCTCTTGCCTCTTGTCTCCTCTCTCATCTAGCCCGCAGCCATATGCTGGATTCTTTATCTGGGCCTTGAGTTACAGGCAAGCAGAAGACAGCTTAGCTAGCAGAATATTTTGCAGTATACAAATGACCGACAGATAGTATAGCTCGAGGTTAACAAGGGCGTTATTTTATTTGCGCCAGGGAAAATTAGCCAACTAAAGAGGTAAAAGTCTGGAAGCCAACTTCCAGCAGTTTTGGTCCGCTGAACTCAGTCAACAGACCCTTTCTACCAGGGCTCAGCTCCTGTCAGCGCGGAACTTCTCGACAAACTAAATTGAATTTCTACTACTTTTCAGTAGTACCCTCAGGTCTATATGCATGCATTCATGCCATTCAGGCAATGTTAATCAGCAGCAAAGTTCCAAGGCGCCCAGCAGAGCTGAGGTCGCGAGTTCGCGTCCCACCCGGCGCAGCTCCGCCTGCCAGTCGCGCTCCGCTGCGGCGCGTTCCGGCAGCCGGCGCAGCCAGTCGCACAGGCGGAGGACGGCGTCGGCCGTCGGCTGGCAGTGGCTCAGGACGAACCGCTCGTCGTTGTCGTCGACTTCTTTATCGCCGCCTTGGTTGGCCGCTTCGACAGCGGCGCCGCCGTCGAAGTCGAGGAAGCAGAGGCGAAGCACGAGCGCTTCCGGTGGCAGCATGAAGGCGTCGCCTGGGAGCAGCAGCAGGCCGAGGTCCCGCAAAAGGCGGGTGCACACCTGGCCAGCCGTGTCGGCGCCAAGGCAGCGCAAGTCGTCGGCGAGGTCGGTCAAGTCGATGAGCAGGAAGAACCCGGCCTGCGGCGCCAGGACTCGGACGCGGCCGCAGCCGGACAGTCGCTCGGAGCAAAAACGGCCGAGACGGCGCAGAACGCGGCAGGCGGCGGCGGTGGCGGCGCCGGGGTCCGGGCAGGCGGCGCGAAGCAGCTCCGCGGCGGCCAGCTGCTGCGGCGTCGGCGCACACGGCGCCATCTGGGAGAGCGCACCGGCCACGGACTCTTGCAGGCCGACCAGTCGGCGGGGGAACAGTGCACAGCCGATCCTCCAGCCGGCCAGGCCGGCCCACTTGGACAGGCTGGTCAGAATGACCGCTCCGTCTGGGTAGAACTCGGACAGCGATCGGTGCGGCCGGCCGTCGTAGCGCAGCAGCGCGTAGGTCTCGTCGGACACCGCCGCGGTGAAGCCGAGTTCTGCCAGGGTCTCGGCCAGCCTAGCGAACTCTTCGGCCGAGTAGCACTGGCCGCTGGGGTTGCCAGGGCTGGCCAGAACCAGCAGCTTGTTGCTGGCCGTCTCGGAGCCCCGGCAGCCGGACTCCGCCGACAGCACCGCGCGCCGCAGCGCCGACGGCTTGATCTTCCAGGCGTCGTCGAAGTCGGTCGGCACGACGAACACGGCGGAGTGGAGCCGGCGCAGCAGCTCGCACTGGGGACCGCAGGCGCTCCAGGCCGGCGCGGCGATGAAAATTCGACCCTCGAAGGCGAGCAGCAGGGCGAAGAGCAGGCCGCGGCAGCCGGGCCCGATCACGACGCTGTCGGCACCGCCCGGCCAGCCGTGAAAGTCGGCAAAGGCGGCGCGCAGCTCCAGGCAGCCGTCGCTGGGCGAATAGCGACAGGCATCGGCGTTTCGGCGAAGCAGCTCGGCGGCTGCCGGCGGCGGTGGGAACGGCGACTCGCCGAGGCCCAGATTAACCACCCGGCGAGGCTGGCCAGCCCGGAGCAGCTCTCGCAGGTCCGGACTCTCGTCTAGGTGCGACAGCGCCGACTTGATGCTCAAACTGACGCTGCGCTTCATTTTTGAGCAGCTGGGGCGACCTCAGTTGGCCTCGAAATCCGCCGGCTTTTCTTGGAATTTAATCGGCCAGGGAACGGAATCCCAGAAATTGGGGCTGGCATGTTTTTGCCTGAAAGAAAATTGAGAAAAAGAAGAGAAAGGGATATTGAGGGAGGATCAGGAAGGAAAGCAATGGGAAGGGAGAGAGGCTTCTGCCATCCCAATCAGCAGTTGGCTCTTTCCCTCTCCCCTCCTTGCCGCTCTCTTATTTTCTTCAACTCTCCACTTTCTTCTTTCTCGTCCTGCTCTGCGGCTTTCTGGGCTGGCCTTTGGCTAGCGGAGGCGGCGGCGGCGGGCGGCCGTCCTAAATTAGCGGCTCCGGCGGCAATTAATCTGATCTGAAGGGACGGGTGGGGGGATTGCGGCGCGCGGCAAAGTCAGCTCAGCTGGCCTCTCTTCATCTGCTGACATCATCTTCTTTTTTCTGTGCTTTTTCTCTTCTCATCTCAAAGTCTGTCTCTGCACTCCACTGCTGGGAGGCTGAGCCAGCTGAGGTCCCAGACTGAACTGACTCAACCGGAACCCCGCTGGGACGCTGCAGCTGGAATTCCTGCAGTCAGCGGGGCGCCAGAGGGTCCCAACCAGCCAGGCGTTTTCGAGTGCCACAGCCAAAAATTTGCACTCGAAATGCCTCTGAGTTCTGCCATTCTCACCCAGCGGGCGAGTGAGCTCTACCTCATCAGTTTCTGTGTGTAATTACCGAATCCGTCCGAGATGGACAGCTCTGACAAGCTAGCAAGCACCTTTTAAGAGAGCTCTAGAGAGTGAATGAGTAGTCTGTCAGGCTTCACTCCTAAACTTTCGCTATCCCTCTCATCTGGGTGCTAACTTGGTTTGAGGCATCATGTCTTCGTCTGAGCATCAGCACAGCTTCCTGGACGCATTCTTCGCCATCGACACGGACAACAGCGAGGAGATCACCGTGGACGAGCTCAGAGCCTACATGGAGAAGAACAACTTCGAAGATACTTTTGTACAGGTGCGAATTTTTCACTGCACGATTAGGAGACTCTGAATAAACATTCTGGTTGATTGGAACTGCTCATATTTACATAGATATTCGGAGAGTCAGCCTGTGGGTCATAAAACACAGGCAGAGTCAGATAAGCCAGTGGGTCATAAAACACAGGCAGAGTCGGATAAGCCAGTGGGTCATAAAACACAGGCAGAGTCAGATAAGCCAGTGGGTCATAAAACACAGGCAGAGTCAGATAAGCCAGTGGGTCATAAAACACAGGCAGAGTCAGATAAGCCAGGGGGTCATGGGTCATAAAACACAGGCAGAGTCAGATAAGCCAGGGGGTCATGGGTCATAAAACACAGACAGAGTCAGATAAGCCAGGGGGTCATGGGTCATAAAACACAGGCAGAGTCAGATAAGCCAGGGGTCATGGGTCATAAAACACAGACAGAGTCAGATAAGCCAGGGGGTCATGGGTCATAAAACACAGGCAGAGTCAGATAAGCCAGGGGGTCATGGGTCATAGAACACAGGCAGAGTCAGTTAAGCCAGGGGGTCATGGGTCATAAAACACAGGCAGAGTCAGATAAGCCAGGGGTCATGGGTCATAAAACACAGACAGAGTCAGATAAGCCAGGGGGTCATGGGTCATAAAACACAGGCAGAGTCAGATAAGCCAGTGAGTCATGGGTCATAAAACACAGGCAGAGTCAGATAAGCCAGGGGTCATGGATCATAAAACACAGGAACCATCTGACTCAATCTGTGAATGCAAGTCCTCAGTTCCTGTTAAACTTCTCAAGCTCAGTCCTATTTAAACCGCCATTTTCAGAAGTGGCTGGCCATCTTCGACCAGCAACACTTGGGCCGAATCACTCTGGAGAACTACTGCGATGTGCTCGGGCTGATAACTAAGAAAGCGTGAGTCCTGGCGACTCTCCCAATTTCCTCACTGAATTATAAATTGCCTTCGCTGGTGCAGGAATTTTTTATCAATTTCTTCGCCATCTCCTTTCCTCGGAGCCTTTAGTCTTGAAGCGGTTCGGTGATTCGACTAGTTAGAGAAAGAAATTGAATTTCAATAACGGCTATGGAAATAGCGCGAGATGATTTATTACTCTAAAGCCGTGGTCTGGCAGAGCTGCATCATAATGCATGAATTAGATTAGCAATCCATTCTATTCCCTCATATCCATGTAGGCTAGATTAGCAATCCACTCTATTCCCTCATGTCCCTGTAGGCTAGATTAGCAATCCACTCTATTCCCTCATGTCCCTGTAGGCTAGATTAGCAATCCATTCTATTCACTCATATCCATGTAGGCTAGATTAGCAGCCCATTCTATATTCACCCATATTCATGTAGGCTAGATTAGCAATCCATTCTATTCACCCATATCCATGTAGGCTAGATTAGCAATCCATTCTATTCACCCATATCCATGTAGGCTAGATTAGCAATCCATTCTATTCCCTCATATCCATGTAGGCTAGATTAGCAATCCATTCTATTCCCTCATATCCATGTAGGCTAGATTAGCAATCCATTCTATTCCCCCTATATCCATGTAGGCTAGATTAGCAATCCATTCTATTCCCCCTATATCCATGTAGGCTAGATTAGCAATCCATTCTATTCACCCATATCCATGTAGGCTAGATTAGCAATCCATTCTATTCACCCATATCCATGTAGGCTAGATTAGCAATCCATTCTATTCACCCATATCCATGTAGGCTAGATTAGCAATCCATTCTATTCACCCATATCCATGTTGGCTAGATTAGCAATCCATTCTATTCACCCATATTCATGTTGGCTAGATTAGCAATCCATTCTATTTCCTCATGTCCATGTAGGCTAGATTAGCAACCCACTCTTATCCAGCATCGGTGTTGGCTAGATTAGCAATCCACTCTTATCCAGTATCGGTGTTGGCTAGATTAGCAATCCACTCTTATCCAGTATCGGCGTTGGCTAGATTAGCAATCCACTCTAATCCAGTATCGGTGTTGGCTAGATTAGCAATCCACTCTTATCCAGCATCGGTGTTGGCTAGATTAGCAATCCACTCTTATCCAGCATCGGTGTTGGCTAGATTAGCAATCCACTCTTATCCAGCATCGGTGTTGGCTAGATTAGCAATCCACTCTTATCCAGCATCGGTGTTGGCTAGATTAGCAATCCACTCTTATCCAGCATCGGTGTTGGCTAGATTAGCAATCCACTCTTATCCAGCATCGGTGTTGGCTAGATTAGCAATCCACTCTTATCCAGCATCGGTGTTGGCTAGATTAGCAATCCACTCTTATCCAGCATCGGTGTTGGCTAGATTAGCAATCCACTCTTATCCAGCATCGGTGTTGGCTAGATTAGCAATCCACTCTAATCCAGCATCGGTGTTGGCTAGATTAGCAATCCCTAAACTGCCCTGCAGGCGGGCTTACCGCTCCAAGAGCGTATTCGCGGTCCAGAAGCGCAGCCTGCCCAGCAGTGTGCAGGTGATTTACAACGACATGCCGCCCGACAGGCAGGCAGAAGCGTTCTTCATCGTCAAGGAGAGTCTGGAAGAATCGCCGCAGCCGAAGCAGCTGCCCAGAATGGTGAAGCAGCTGCTGGACGACCAGTTTGGCAGACTGTTCCACGTGGTGATCGTCCGCGGTCAGTACTGGAACCTCGTATCGCACGAGCCCGGCTTCTGTTTCATATTCAAGTACCAGGAGGCCGTGTACCTGCTCTGGAGAACCCCAATGGAGTGAACTGCATTCATTATGTTAGTGTAGTTTTGTTAGTGCAATTTTAAATTAACAGAAACATTCATTCTACATGCTGATGTCGGCTACTCAAATCGCTTCAAGTTCCTGTTTTTTTGAGTTCACTTTGATTCATCCATGAGCAGAGAGAGACACTTGCAGCTAGGTGTGCCACGCCCACGAGCCTGCTCACTCGCGACAGCAATTGCCTGTTGAGCTGCATAATGACAGAGTAGTATAGAGGAATTCCAGACGTGTTGAGAAGGGTTGTCAGTTCTGCTTTTAATTCATTTTTTGCTTGCTAATGCAGCAATTATTTCTTACCAACCCCAAGCACCCGTCCTCCGCTCTCGAGAGCAGCCTTATATTACTGTCTGCCTAAGCTTCGTTCTCCAGTAAATATACGAATAAGTACAAAATGCAAAACAATTTTAGATTAATAAAAAAATTGCAAATTTTTAGAGCGTCCATTGCTAGAGAAATGCAAACAATTACGCTTATTAACTACTTTCAGTAGCTAAACATTCTTTTCGTTGATACGAGTATAACATAATTTAACAGGGAAATTCGCGCGTGTGGAAGTATCTGCGAGTATGTAGTGGATAGAAGGGCCTACCTACGTGTTTTCAGGAAGCAAGCAGTCCTGAGCACATTCAAGCACGCCAATACTGTACGAAGGCACGCACTCATACAGGGTGTACAATGCAGACATCTCATCATCAGACATGTACAAGCGTACGCGGACAGGTCGCTCCAAGAAAAACGTGTTAGAAACCTTTTGACGCATCGAAATTCTAGGCGACATGGATTCAAATTTAAAAGACAACTCGCAAAATACTACTGATAACCAGTAGGATAACGAGGAAAAACTTTATTACGTAAAATTATAACCAGGAAGAATGATGTAGACTATCTTGTTTGACATGCGATTGAAACAGTGAGACAGCTCAAGGACCGGCCACCGATCTTTCAGGGCAGGCGGGGCTAGGAAAGACGAGCCGCTCCCTTTGGACAACGCGGAAGCTCCGATTTCTGTCAGAGATAAGCCCCCTGCCATCTCCGGCGTAGCTTTGCAGAGCCCTCTGGCCTGAGCGTCTGCCTGAGCAAAGATTGAAGAAGATTCAATCTGCGCTGTGAGACTCCTGCTGCTGGGTGGCGGCGGTTTCCTGACACATTTTAGTGGCTTCTTGAGCAGTTGTGATGGCGGCGTTCTAGCATATTGATCTGTCTGTCTGTCTGTCTGTCTGTCTGTCTGTCTGTCTGTCTGTCTGTCTGTCTGTCTGTCTGTCTGTCTGTCTGTCTGTCTGTCTGTCTGTCTGTCTGTCTGTCTGTCTGTCTGTCTGTCTGTCTGTCTGTCTGTCTGTCTGTCTGTCTGTCTGTCTGTCTGTCTGTCTGTCTGTCTGTCTGTCTGTCTGTCTGTCTGTCTGTCTGTCTGTCTGTCTGTCTGTCTGTCTGTCTGTCTGTCTGTCTGTCTGTCTGTCTGTCTGTCTGTCTGTCTGTCTGTCTGTCTGTCTGTCTGTCTGTCTGTCTGTCTGTCTGTCTGTCTGTCTGTCTGTCTGTCTGTCTGTCTGTCTGTCTGTCTGTCTGTCTGTCTGTCTGTCTGTCTGTCTGTCTGTCTGTCTGTCTCTGTCTGTCTGTCTGTCTGTCTGTCTGTCTGTCTGTCTGTCTGTCTGTCTGTCTGTCTTTCTGTCTGTCTATCTATCTATCTATCTATCTATCTATCTATCTATCTATCTATCTATCTATCTATCTATCTATCTATCTATCTATCTATCTATCTATCTATCTATCTATCTATCTATCTATCTATCTATCTATCTATCTATCTATCTATCTATCTATCTATCTATCTATCTATCTATCTATCTATCTATCTATCTATCTATCTATCTATCTATCTATCTATCTATCTATCTATCTATCTATCTATCTATCATCTATCTATCTATCTATCTATGTATCTATCTATCTATCTATCTATCCATCTATCTATCTATCTATCTATATCTATCTATCTATCTATCTATCTATCTATCTATCTATCTATCTATCTATCTATCTATCTATCTATCTATCTATCTATCTATCTATCTATCTATCTATCTATCTATCTATCTATCTATCTATCTATCTATCTATCTATCTATTATCTATCTATCTATCTATCTATCTATCTATCTATCTATCTATGTGATCATATCTCTAGCGGCTGCAAACCAGAGCTTATTGGCAAACAGATTTCAATCAGAATTCT